>JAPMLY010000774.1:75000-161083 GCA_026401115.1 Tetraselmis chui
CACACAAACACCCACACGAGCGCACACGATCGCACGCACATACACACACTAATCTTTCTAATAATCACTGCCCCCCTCCCCCCCCCCCCCTCCCCTTGTACGACTAGTTAACCGTCCGTCTAGATTATTCTTAGTTTTACATTGTGGCTCTCAAATCTATTTCAGCTCCCCAACCATTTTTCACGTCTCCACTTTATCTGCATAATCACATATTCGCGCCTCATCGTCAAACGCCCTCTGTCCCTTTTTTATTTTTATTTCATGGTTATCCCTAGTCTTCATTGTCATGTACAGCTTCTCCGAATATGCTAGTAGGAGTTTGTGGCATACTCATTGCGAACACCTTGGGTTGGCCATCACCCATATTTGCTACTGCAATTCCTCTTAAAGAAATCTAGAATTTTTACATGTATACATACGCGACGGCGAGAGCACACACACCACCAGCCGTGAACTAGTGGCTGCGTGTCCGGTTCGAGACAAGTCACTTGCGAGAAGGAGCAATGGGAGTGATGTGAGATCTGACGTTGCACCACATGATGTTGCCTCCCCAGGCAGTTACTTCCCCTGCTTGTAATCTATATTGTAGCACATTTCCCATTAAAAAGAGTGTTCGACCATGTAAACCTCCGGAATGGCAAGCGTCCCCTCTTAGGCGCCCACGCCATTTCCATAGCACTTACATCACACAATGGGTGATCAATTACCTTATTTGTACCAACCCCGCTGCATTATCGGTGAACACTGCCCTTTGTCAATAGGTAAATAGGGTATTGCGTATGTGGTAACTTCGTCCATATCTCAAAAAATCTCGTCGACGCATACGAATCCCTAGTCCGCGCTCTCATTATCCAACGGCCTCGCTCCCATATCACCATCGCACCCTTAGTCATGAATACAACCGAAAGAAGGCCTCATGCTTCAAGAATCCGCATTCTCAACACCCTTCTCGCACCCCGAAGTGGCCCTCTTCAATACCATGCCCTCTAGTAAACAAGTCCATTGCACGCAAAATACCCTAATGTCCAATGGTTGCACTACCTAATTACCTACTGAGTGTCAATTATAACCCGAAACAAACGTATATGCATCCCTAGACACATAAGAAGACGTCATGGAGGACCTCCCTCCCCTCCCCCCCCCCCCCCCCCCCCCCGGGGCACCCACTTTCACTTGGAGCAAAAGGAATCAGGTAATCCGTGTGATAACCCTTGACAACAAGCGAATTAGAACTCCGGAGTGGGGGTATGAGACAACAGTCAACATAGGATGACGTGTTGTAAGTATTCAATTTGAATACAAAATAGAGATAGCGGGAGAGCGGCAACAAACTTAATCCCATGACGGTACCGTCTACCGTGGAATCACAGGGGAAAGGCAACCATGATATACCGCCTAGACGACGCCATGTGAATGGCAAACATCCTGTGTGTCGCGCCCCACGTGGAGTCGGGCGAGGGCACTCGTGAGTATTCCCGAAGGTGAAGAAAGTATTATAAGCGGCGGCAGGCAAGCACGTAACGCTAGTAACGTGCTTGAAAGCCGCGAATTGTCCGCTCTACACACACATACTAGGTGTTTGCAATGCTTCCGGCCGGGAACACCGTCCAATAACGCTTTGCGAACAACTCTTGCCGCGATAGTCATCGCTACACACGTAGCAGCCCGCTTAGTAGGAAGCTCCGTCGGGTATTCCACGACGACCTTGTGTCCTTAGCTCGTCAAGATTCTTACTACGTAACGAAAATCGAGGTTTCGCTCACGGCAGAAATATCACACCGCTCTCCCTCCGTGTACATGCTCACCTAATTACTGGGTATTCTAGATCGGCGAATCGAAGATTCGAAAGTGCAACTGCGGGATAAAGGGGAGATAAGCACCGCTTACAAGCTCAAATCTACCGCATCAAGATAGGCCAAGCTGAAAACTGCGCTATCCATTTTTTTGCGACGACGATTGTAATGTTACAATATGCTGCCAAGCGTTATTCATATACTCATCGTTACTATTTTGCGGACGTTTTTTCCACGGAAAATGAGTATCCGCAGTTACACAAGACATTGTTAAGTTCGGGTGCGTATAAGTATTCGCGTCCTCTAGTTCCTCGAGGTCGTCGTCCACACGCAGAAGTGGGTAAGCATCCTTACGCATAACGTCGTTCATGCCGCGGTAGTCAATGCACGGACGCGGGGAGCCATAAACTTTACGGATGGACATAATTGGGGAGCCGAATTTGCTTTGGCCACGACGACTTACTCCATGGCGTCTTTCATTTGTCGTTCAACGCGATATGTTTAGCGCGCTTTGCATGAGACAACATTTTGATGACTTGACTCTTTTTCATATGTCAAATCATGTCGATTGGGTTATCCCTACCTATTAAGATTGACAAGGGGTAAATTCACTGGTTGAAATAACTCCCGGAAGCCGTCAAAGAGTATCAGTCCTCACGTTCATATGGGGTGAGTTCGTCTCCGGTGTAAATTCATCCAACGGTTCCGTCTCAGCAATGCTCTTAACATCAATTGCTAAGAAGTCAGCGTTGCGTCCGCGTCCATCGCTGGCATTGTTTTGCGCGTGAGTTGATGAATCTTAGTTGTGGAAGACTGGAAGACATTGTCATACATTCATGGAGTCACCCCTCGGTATATCCTTACACAAAAAGTCGCATATATTCATTGAGATGATTCTTCCTCCCTATTGGTCTTCCTCGCATTTAGTTTTGTGCCACCAATATGCAAGGGGGCAAACTGCCAAACCATCTCATGCACCCTTCTTTCTAGGGGTTTTAACCGTTGTATACCACCACCTCCACCACCCGAGATACTACCGGGGGCACCACCACCACCACCATGCCCGCTTACACAGCCACGCAGTCCAATGGCTCCACCACTTAATCCGCGTATACTACATCAAATTCGTCTTTCTTACCAACCGCATGCACCTTCCGCTCTTTCGCACCCAACATGACCATCACCGAGTACACACCCTCCATTTTGATTCTTCATTCTCATTTTCATTTTCAAAACATACCTTTCCAGACCCTCCCACGAGAGGGGTAAAGCCCCAAATTCAACTTCGGAGGAGATAGACAAGGAGGCACGACCCGGCCTCAGTCCAATATGATAATTGTACGGGTACGGGTAGTTTCCTGGATATTAGTATTTCCTGGTTTCGTCCTTTTGCTCCACTGCTTTTGGCCTCCACTGCTTTTTCTTGTGGAAACACACCATGGGAAGGCCCTTCGACAGAGCAGCCACCGTCGAGCGGTGTGTTTTGTAATTCAGTTTCCTTGATCATTCAAGACCTTAAGTACTGTTGAGTATTACTACAAGCAGTACCCGTAATATCATTTGGCCGGCCACAACCCTAATGCCCTTCGCTTGATGTGGCTGCGAGGCGGGAGCGCCCAGCGCAGCCCAGCCGTCCTTGGGCCAGGTTTGCTCTCTCCTAACGTTGATGAGTGGTTTATGAAAGCTTGCTACCTGTATCTGGACCAACTTGCATCCAGGTCCCTGGACATCCTAGTGAAGACGACGAGACGCAACACATTTTCCTCTGTGACACACGCTCCATCGTCTGCTCAGGGCCTCCACAGTTGAATTATCCAGTAGTCGATATGGAGGTGCAGGGTCATGACGGGATCCAGAAGCTGCTTGCTGCTGAGCAGGAAGCCCAGCGAGTCGTCTCTGAGGCCAGGAAACGTACGTAGCTGCGCCTTTAGGCGTTATACATCTAATCTTCCGTCCTGTTTTGCATGGTTGCGCCCATTGTATCTATTCGTTGGCAATCTGAGAAACCCAAGTGCGGTCCGTGAGCTAGGTTAAATAATGGCCGCTACTTGCACCGCAAAGCCAATTCTTTCTTACAACGACATTCCACTCACCTCCTTACACTCTCCCTTCTTTCGTTGAGTACTCTTTGTTTTCGCCGGTCATCGATGTGCAGAGAAGGGCGAGCGTCTGAGAACAGCCAAAGCCGAGGCTGAGCGCGACATCGCCTCCTTCAGGGCGGATTGCGAGGCGGAGTTTCAGAAGAAGATTTCAGCGGTGTTGACCCTCATCCTAGCACACTCACACACATACAGTCATAAAGTCACGCTCACCCTTGCGTTATTGCACTTTTGATCTTCTCTCTTGTTACTTTTGTCTTGAAAGGTTGTTATTTGTCTGTCGATCTTTATGAACTTTCCCAAGTTTCGGTGCTTTCACTTTTCGCTCTGCTCTGTTATTGGCGCGTGACCACTTAGTACGAACTGTGTTCTCAACTTGTCAGGGCGGCGATAGTTCGTCTGCGCAGTTTTCTGACATGTTGAAGTCAACTGATGGAGATGTTGCCAAGGTCAAGAAAGACACGTCGTCGCTGAAGGGGAAGGTGGGTGCTTTTATTCCGATGCATGTAGTGCTGCCACGGCTTTCAATTCTGGGCAGTGTTCTAACGGGAAGTGGTCCTTGGTCTGTAGGTGACAGAAGCACTCGTTGCTGCTGTCCTGGATGTGAAGCTGGCCACCCAAGGATAAACCCTTCCTTTCTGTGATACGGTTGGCCCGTCCTGGCTGCGCTGAAATTGTCACTCGAGGGTCCATTTGGAAACTTTTCTGAACGAACAGATACTCTGCTGCGCACATCTAGCGTTCGCATCATTGCAGACACCACCCCGTTTACGATTGGTACTTCAATTCTATGGTAACCCAAGGACTGTTGCGCCATGGCCGCTGCATGGGACGTTTTGTTTCTATGCACTGCACAACAGAGGTGCACGTTCTTTTGGAATTCGTTTCATGTGACTGTTATGCATGGAGAACAGATTATGCATGTATAGGCTCACATCTACCCGCATCTTGCTCTATCTGAACATTGGAAATAAGTTTGCTCTTTAGGTCTAATTTTTTTCGGAGGGAGTGAGTGCGGCCTCATAATGTCGTGGTGTGTGTGCCTTTATATCGAAGCTGGATTAGCCATGCCTGCGTTTGATATGGGATGGAGGCAACATAACGTGTGTACATTCACCATACGTGGCTTTGGTCATTATTCCCCCCCCCCCCCTTCCCATGCACGTCGATCGCTGTGTGCTATTGGAGCACTATGCTATGGATTGACTTTGAACCTCTCTGTAAACTGAAGATTGAAAGGTTGTGACTTGCGTTGTGTATGTCGGAGCTGTCCCTGGTAGCTGTCTGAGAATCTGGTCATAAGTGCCAACGCCATGTCCGTTGCTCTAATGCCTTCTAGTGCTCCTGTCCAACTTCTTGCCTTGGAACTGATCACTGACGCGTTTCAGAGGGAGGGGGGAGACGAGTTTCAAGTTAAGAGGAAGAAAAAGCGGAAGTGAGGTTAGCTGTGGAAAGCCTGGAAGTAAGTGCTCCTTTTCGATGTCTGTACTCGGCCAAACATCAATGGCTGGTAGTGTGAGGTGGTAAAGGAACATGAGTTTCGACTCCTTCTCTAATGCAGCTCCATCTACGCGTGTCCTCTCGCTTCTGTTAAGCCCAGTCCTTTTATGGCTCTGTGCATCACGAAAATGATATCTGATATTGTTATCGTGGGATTACCAAATGAACTATGAGAGGGCAAACGGCATGTCCTTCGCAAAGCAAGCGCTGTGGTAGTGCCTCGTTTGCGGGGGCTCATGTACAGAATCGAGAGCGGTGCCATCAGACACATCTATCAGGTTGTCGCCGTTTAGTGATGCTTCCCCGAATTGAACATTACGGCTACCTGTCATCCCTCGTTATTGCGGTACGGAATGGGATGATTAACACCGAGGTATTTGATCGTACTGAATCGTTTTCCATACTTGTCTCTCCTGCAGATTGGCGACCCCATCCCTGTGATTGCACAACTCCACTTGCACCACTCCACTCCACTTGCGTGTCTTGTACACTTCAGGTTTGTCCAAACAAAGTCCCGTTGACCATTCCGGTTTTTATATGTGGTGAATGTATTACCGTGTTTCACACAAAGCGGCTGCACATATGAAATGGTATGATACTAATTTAGACATGAAGCGAACAATTGCATCTTCGTTGACGTTGTATGAAATGGTGGATGGGATGTGATAGCTTTTATGAGATGCATGGAATCATCGTGACAGGGGGATTCCTCAACATGAAGCTAGGTAACTTTCGTTTCGGGAAAATACGACTATGGCGATAGTATGGTATATGAAAACACTGGCGTCCCATGCCACGCGTCTGTTATAGTGTGCATGGGACATTGGCATGGGCACATAATTACTTGACATAACGCTCCGCACTAACAGTCAAAGTGTAGGATTTAAAGCAAAGGAGCACCGAATGACACATTGTTCCGTGCAGAAGCTAGAGTATCGCATATCGCCAGTGAACGTAGCAAGTATGAATTGCCTTGTTGACATGTAGTTGAATGCAAAACTGTTTCCATCTTTCCTGCCACCACCACTTATGTTGCTTTGTATTTGGGCAAGACCGTTCTAGCTTGTATTTAGTCGGAAATGAATACTTCATCCATTGCGTGATTATGATTATCGCGTCGTGGCGCTTCGGGAGCTACCACTAAGACAGCTTTTTCGTTTTGCCGGCAAACCACTCCTATTATGCATTGTAAAATTTAGAAAACGGAAATCGACCAGTCGATATGATGTGCATCAAACGAGCTTTCTATTTTTCGCAGAGGTTTGCGGCCCCCACGATCGTCTACCGTGGGAAAACCTCGGAACGGAGGGTTCCGGTTGTCATATCCGTACTCAACATATTTTGAGGAACGGCGACTCCATCCTTTTGCTTGACCAATAGCCCCTACTCTAGTCGGTACCCAACCATCAACAAGCTGCCTTAGGCGGTGTGCTAAGGGTTGTCGCGACGGCACACAACACGCAAATGCGGCCCCATGGCACCGCAAACCAGGGGGGGGGGGGGGGTATGGGCACATTCAGCGCGATCGGACGGGTGTTGAAAACATACGTCGACGGGCCGGGGACATGAGAAATATGACGTGGCGCCAGGAGCGCCAGCCGAAAGGTAAGGTGCAAGTCAAAGCCCGCGGAGCAAAAAGGCATGCAACAACATGAAGTGGAAGACGGTGCATTAACTCACTACGCACATCCCCAAGAAACAAACGGAAGGGAACATATGTAGTGCGCCGAACAAACTCCTATATGCGTGCATAACTTTCAGGCCGCATAGAGCGACGGTCCGCCGCCCCAAACTTGGTTAACATCGATTAGCCACCAAAATTGTCAAACGATCCAACTCAACCGCCATAGGAGCCAACCGGCCCATGTCCTAGAGGGCAAAGAGGTAGTAGTCATGAACAAACTCGCGCCACCTCAACTGGTGCAACGGCGGCGACCTCGGACGGGGATGCCCATGCATGCCCGTCGGCATCACCCTTACTTCCATGTTATAGTGTTGGTAACCATATAGTTGTGCCAAGCCCGGCACGGTAGGGGGCTGAGAGGGATGTCAGCAACTCTCATCCGCACAATCATCATTTGTTGGGAAGCCATGTTCAAAGGCCTTTCTAAAATTAAACATATATCGACCAACGCCAAGATCTCCCGCTCGGCTCGCCCGATAATTCATTTCGTGGACATTTACCTTCAGATTTTCTGACGATGAGGAGGCGGTGGAGAATCTATGGAAGACTGGACGGCGAGGCTGAGACGGCGTATATGCGCGGCGGAGGGAGGCGTTGGAGGTGGTGGCGGTTACTCCGGGAAGGAGTGATATGGATAGGCGCTCGCTTGGCGTCGATTGGCGCTGCCGTCGATCCATTGATCGGCGAGACGGCATGAGCACATGATGACAACCGCGAACCGAAAACCTACACGTTTGGCGGCGGCGATCCTCATGATATGTTTCTGCCAAAACTACCATGTACATGGGGGTGTTTTGAAATATAAGATAAATGGTAAATGGCCATACCCCCCCCCCCCCCCCCCCCCCCCCCCCCCCCCCCCCCCCGGGGACGTGATCCCCGAGGAGGCTCGACCTAGACAGAGGTGGCCATGGAGCTGTGGACGTGGAAATAATATAGCTAGGGCGGGGGCATAAGCACTAGCCGCCACCTCTTATTTATCGGAGTCCCCCCCCCCCCCTCCCCCAACACACCCGTGTATCCCTTAGGTGACGGGGGTGCTACGCCCGTTGTATCACCGCGGCGGAAGGAGTGGCAGCCTTGGGTTGGAGCGACGGAGGAGACTGGCAAACCGGCAATCGACTACGGACCGAAGCGGTTCTTCAGCAAGCCTCATCCCCCCTAAGCACCACTTTCATGCTTAGACATTGTCCATTACCGTACATGTTAGGCTCATCACTGGCCATGCTCGATAGTTAATCGACCTTGGTCGGTTTGCCTTCCGTAGCGGTGGCGAGTATGCCGCCTATCGTGCATGAAGATAAAGTGCCAGCGTATAAGTTATATTTTATTATTAGAGCATTAGATTTATATCTCCATA
Source organism: Tetraselmis chui (assembly GCA_026401115.1). Taxonomy (NCBI): domain Eukaryota; kingdom Viridiplantae; phylum Chlorophyta; class Chlorodendrophyceae; order Chlorodendrales; family Chlorodendraceae; genus Tetraselmis; species Tetraselmis chui. Next base: position 83,437 of record JAPMLY010000774.1, read on the forward strand.
ACAATTTGGATCGAGTATTGCTTTACCGGGACCGGTATTGGTTTTTGTATACATTAAGTTGTAGGTGTGGATTAAAGTATATGGATTCGGGAGACTATTCCGAGCCCCGACTGAAGCTACCGAAGCACCACTTAAGAGGGCCGGCCCTAAGACAAAAATCGTACTATGCAATTGTGTGTTGTTACTTAATCTTGATTTCAATCTCATGAACAAACTGAATGGACGGCGTGCTAAGGGGGGACGACGAAGTGCGAATTTCGGTGTCTAGCTTAGTTTTTCGGTGTCTGGAAGAACATAATAGCCGTACACCAGCACTAAGATCTCCCGCTCGGGCCGTCCGATATGTTTTTTCGCGATTGAATACTCACATATACTCTCCGGGCAAGGGGGCGGGGGCGGTGTCTGTGAAGTAATTTTTGGCGAAAGGGGGTATGGACGAATCAACGGTGGGACGTGGATGTTGGAGGTGGTGGCGGGCAGCCGGGAAGCAGCGCCAGGGCAAAGCGCGCGCTAGCAGCCTTCCAGCCATGTGAGATTCGAATCTCCTTGGGAGTGAGGCTAGGAGCTACGCATGACGGTTGAGGGTCACAGCCGGAGGAGCGACACGGTCTGGTGGCTAAGGTCCACATGATAGACCGCCGCCGGAAAAGCCCGGTACATAGGGTTTTCGGATAGATAATCTCCAAACCCATAATCTTTTGAGGAGTGGCGGCTCGATGAGCGTGAATTTGACGGTGTTGTTAATGCCATTGGAGAGGTTGGGACTAGTGGATTCATGGCGTATATTCTACGATAGAAAGGTACTTTAGGCCTAATCACATAAGAAGAGAGCCTTATCACATGGGCGCCCGCAGACAACAATCGTTAACTCGGTGATTGTTGTAAACAATCTTCAATTTGATACGCCTTGGTTGAATGAAGGGTGAGGGGGGGGGGGGGGGGGGGGGGGGGTCGGTTATGTCGGAAGGGAATAGACACTCCGTTCCGGATCCAATGTAGGACTTGCCCGCTCGTGCCGATATTCACCCACACTTTCTAACTTCGCCGCACGCAAGTCGGGAGTCGGGTTTGCAGCAATCGGCCCGGCAGTTGACCTCGTAAGCCCTACGTCTCGTGCTCGACTTCGGCTTTCGGTTGTCGATGAGACTTAGGCTTGTCGGTTTTGGGGTCCACTTTTCCTTTCTGGGCTGTCTGCCCCTTGTCCTTGGGCTTTCCTCCGGCCGTGTTGCCCTTGTTAGTGACTCTTGGGTTGGGGTTGTCTCCTCCTCAATGGTGTTGGAATTGTACTTATGCTTTGCTGTGGCGTGCAGATTAATGTCAAGACGCTTGTCTTCGAGCAAGGCGAGAAGTCCGTCGACGCCATTGGACTATTGGAGCTGCGTTCGCCGATCTCGGTGTCTAGGAAGCGAGAGTAGACGAGGCGTTTGGCGACACGCTCTTCGCCGGTAAGGAGCTTCTTGCACATGAAGCAACGGAGGGAAGTGAGCCTTTCCTCGTAGGCGCTGTTGCATGCAATGTGCGCCCGCGCGGTCGCGTCAAATATACCCCATGTTGCCGCTTCGGCTTGTGACGAAGAGGGTTTCGACGAATCGCGTCCATAATTGTCTCGAGTGCCGTGTTAATGGTGGCGTGATAAGTACCATAGCAAACTAGTGTCAATACTAGTCGCGAGAGGCAATGCGTCGTTCCTATTTCCGAGGAGAGAGGAACTTGTCGCTCGCGTCCTGGCGTAGTCGCCACGGACACGGGCAGTTGACGTTCAACGGCCGCGGGCGGGCGGTAGAGATGCCGCGCGTAAGTCGTCTGTTCAATCGCGCGGGTCGAGGTACGCGTCGTCAAGTAGACCACTAACATAAAATGACACGGGTGCGTCCGTGTCGATACCACCCGATCCGGTACCCTCGGTGGGAGGCTCTGGAATGTTCTGTTGGAGTAAGTTGGTGTTTGACTGGGTTGGTTGTCGTGGCCTTCGGTGAGATGCCGAAGTTGCTTCGACTTGCGGAACGTCGACAACAGGATACAAGTCGTCAGAGAGTATGGCATGTTTGTGTCTTAGATAATCGTACACAGTCGGTGGGTAAATACTAAACGAGAGTTACACCTTGGAGAGTCTGGATGTCTTTTGAGCGAGCAAAGCTCAAGGGAGGAGGTGGTCTAACGCTGTGTGCGGCGCGTCATGTATAGAAGTAGCCTAGACGGTTCAGGTTTCATGGCAACGCTTGCTAATCTAGCCCCCGTGTAAGTGAACCCCTAAAATTTATCAGTATGACCATGACTGGGGGCTGAGAGTGAGCATTGGGTTGAATTATGGTGCGTCATAACGGGCGCACTTTAGAACTGGACATATTATTCGCTCTACTTGCTAGCCTGCACCTGGTTCTGAGTTGCGACCTATAACTCAGCTCGATTCGTTTAGCAGTAGAGCAGCGGCATGCCTTGCTATTTTGCCTTCATCATGCGCAGTTTAGCCGCGGTCGAGTCGTAACGATAAGTCCCGTCGATAGAGACCAGATGACTGGCTGATACTCTTTCTGGTTTGCCTGTGGCATTAACAGGTGGACGTTTTCAAATGTGAACATGCACTTACATCACCATCAGGCACTCGGAAGGACTGCGCGCACGGGGCGGCTACCCTTTCTCTGACTCTTTCCTAGTCGACTCGTATATGTTACACCGCGATGTGTGTGAAGGGCCACGGTAGCGCCCCCACACACTCCGCGTAAACGCACTGCCGCTGGAGCAGCGGTGGCGCAAGGAACCAAAACAGGGCGGGGTACTAGAAGAGGGGTCTAGCCTAGGGGGCGAGCATTTAGCCGACGAGGGAGCCGAGGCCGGGCTCGGCGCCCTCGGGCAGCTCGCGAGTAGGGATGAGCGGCTTATGTTTCTGAAAGTACGACAGAGCGGCGCCCACGCCACTTCCGGGCACAATGCTGACGCCCGAGTCGATGAGGCACATCTCCGTCGCCGCGAGCGCGCCCAGCAGCATCACCTCGTCCATGTTACCGAGGTGTCCGATGCGAAACACCTTGTGCTTCACCTGCGACAGTCCCACCCCGAGCGACATATTGTACTTGCTGTACGCATACTTCACGATGGTACAGCTGTCCACGCCCTCCGGCACCTTCACCACCGTCAGGCTGTCGCTGTACCAGCGCGGGTTGGTGCACAGGAGCTCCAGCCCCCACGCCTTCGCCGCCTCCCTCGTCCCAGCCGCCAGTCGCGCGTGCCGTTTGTTCACGTTCCGCATCCCCTCCGCGCGCATCAGCGCGATAGACTCGCGCAGGCCGTGCAGCAGTGGAAGGACGGGGGTGTAGGGCACGCTGCCTCGCGGGTTGGTGGCCAGCATGTCGCCAAAGTCATAATAAACCTTCTTCATCTTCGACGTCTCGTACGCCTTCAGCGCCTGCACATTCATCATTCATTTCCAACAGAGAAAAGTCAAAACTTTTTGCATGAACTCGCCACTTGCACCTCGACCGCTTTGCAGGGCATTAAGAATTCACACAAACCTCTTTCTCTGTGCGTCTCTCAGTCTCTCTCTCCCTCCTTCACATATCTTCCTACGCATACCCACTCTCTCTCTCTCTCAGTCTCTCTCTCTCTCTCTCCCTCCTAGAGAAACCCTCTCTTCACCAAAGCCACAACTCTCATGCAGAATTATCCTCCCTGCAAAATGGGCTGGCTTCTATAGACTTGAAGCACATGTCGAAGCTGCCATCATTGACAATTCACCACACAACACCACTTCACCCTACTTCACGTGCTGACTGAGTCATAACACATACTATCGCCATATTCAGTGTATCATTCAATCATTTAGACAAGACGCACTTCGCAGGTTACATCAGCCTCATGGTACGTGCGCAGCACAAGATAGTGGGAGAATTCGGTCATCGGTAGGCTAGTTTAGTGGGGGTTTACCTTGTCGGAGACACACACAAAGCCGAGGCCGGTGGGCAGGGACAGCGCCTTCTGGGAGCCGGTGACCGCGCAGTCGACGCCCCACTCGTCAAATTTAAACTGGCTACCCCCGATAGAAGAGACGCCGTCAACGAAGAACATCGCGGGATGACCTGCAGCGTCGATGGCATCGCGGCAGCCCTTGATGTCGCTGGTCACACCGGTGGTGGTCTCATTGTGCACCACGCACACGGCCTTGTACTCATGCTTGGTGTCGGCCTTCAGAATCTCCTCAATCTTGGCCTCGTCCGCGCCATCACCCCAGCGCACGTCAATGCAAGTGACGTCCAGTCCTAGCCGCTCCATCATGTCGACCCAGAGGTGAGAGAACTGGCCGTAGCGGAAGGTAAGCACCTTGTCGCCGGGAGAGAGTGTGTTGGTGAGGCAGGCCTCCCAGCCGCCGGTGCCCGTTCCGGGAAAGATGATCGCGGTGCCCTTCTTACTCTGGTACAGCCACTTAACGTCCTCGAGGCACTTCTTGTAAAACCCCGCAAACCAGGGGTCCCGATGGTTCTGCCCAGGCACCTGCATAGCTCGCTGCACATTCTCGTGGATGTTCACGGGGCCTACGACAAAAACAAAAAGGTCGGGGTCAAGGTGCAGTGGATGCATATAATAGAGAGCATATATACAAAACGTGTCGCGGAAAAGTTTTGTACGGCGTCGCTACCTGGCACGAAAAGGTGGTGGCGGCCAGGCGGGACGTAGGAATATGGCTCCGGAGACTCTACGGGCGCCTCCCCGTAGGCGAGATCCTCAAACTTTTCGTAGCCGGGGTCGGAGAGGGAGGAGCGGAACTGGCGGTCGGAGGGTTGGGGCTCCGCGGCCGAGGAAAACACCTGCAAATAACACGACGAGCGACATGATATACTCCCTTTCATCACATCGACTACCCACGCAGTGTATAGGCGAGAGCTGCGACGAGGTGCGCAGCACAAGGCACTGCAGTATCGACGCAACTCGAGCGACGGGCGATGAAGTGTTGTACGGACGTTTCGCGAAATTAGGTTCCTCGACATTTCTGGCGACCGCGAGGCACCATACAGCAGGAGCGGCTGCTCTGCATGGAACCGAAACACCGCCGCACCGAGCATATATACTTTGCATGGACAGAGAAGGAAATGCACGCGCGGGTAATATCGAAAAGGGGATAGGCGGGAACAGGGGAGTGGTCGACGGGAAAGCTGTGCTGACTGGGCGACCGCAAGGGCTGTGCGCTCAAGTTTCGGGTTGACGCTAGGCGTAGAGTTCACTGCGCATCCTCTAGCATACGGATCCCAACCACATTAGAACCTCTCATACATGCAGCCCTGAACTTCGACCACGGCGGATCTGGCCGTGTTGGTTGGGGGAACGCGGGGAAGAGTTTCGAACATTCGCCCCTCGATGATGCGCATTCAGTCCGTACTACGAGGGAGCGCTCACCCTGGGGGACACGAGGAAGGACCGCAGCTGGCCAGAGGCCGGCCGCAGCGCGCGCATCAGCGCCGACATTTCGCTTGGTTAGATGGGATGGCAACGCCCGGGTGCTTTAGGGGTAGCGAGGAGAATGGAAGGACTACTGAGTGGTTGATCGGCACGAGGGGGAGGCTGCTGCGCTTCACGGGTGTGAGGCAGCTGCAGCGCGGGACGCCGGTCTCATGCTTTGCCTCATCGCGCGAAACCAACAGCGACTGACAGGTCATCCGATTCCATCACGTGATTAGCTGTATATCGCAGTAGTTCGTACGCGCAGTGCCAGTGTTTCCACGGACTCAATGCCTCTGTCAGCCACAGGGTAGCCCCCAACCCACGCCGCGCTGTCATTCCTGAACGCGACAATGTACGAAAACGTCCGGAGAGATCGGTCCATTTACAGTTATGGGGAGAGTAAAGCAGTACGTTTCTCTCGTAATATGTTCATTGTACGTACAGGTACGAGTACCAGTCAGTTCCACTGTAGTTCTCGACAGGTTCCAGTGCTGCTTTCTGCCAACCGCCGCTGATGCTGTCCTCAGTATATTAAACGAAATGTTGAATGTACGGACATAGCGAGTAACTTCTACAGTACCCGTATTTTTGAATTCACAAAAGACAAATTATTGATTACATTATTCAAGATGAAAATCACCATAGACAGCCAGGCAGAGTGGAGTTGCTGCTCCATCGAAACTCGAGTCCCACAAACTCTTCAGTCCTAAAAATGCCACACCGGCCATCTTTGCCTACCTCGCCAATTTACTGCTTCGGCATTCAGACACAAAATGATATCAAATGAACCATTTAACAAAAATCCCGATTTTCCGAGTCACGTCTACTAGTAATGACCGCCTTGGTAAGTTGGTATCAATCATCAAGGTCGGAGGGCCCGGGATCTCCTTGTCAATCATCTCCGTTTTTAGGGGTCAAATCACCAATACTCTTGATTGAAACTAGAGAACCATATGTAAACCACTTGCTAGTGCAAAAATATCAAAACGAATCCCGTTGTTTAACCTTCACAATCGCGGCCCGCTATGTGGCAGTTCGCCTTTTGAAAGCTAATTGCATACACAACTATGTTTTGTTCTTGCTTGATGTTGTTGTCACTGCATGTGGAAGTGCATATGGAGGGAGAGATGAGAAGATGTCGGCGCCCGCCGGCGGCGCAGCGGCGGCGGCCCCGGAGGGGGGTGCGCTCGCAGGCCCGTCGGCATCCCCTCACCTCCCCGTGGTGGGCGCTGGAAACCCCGTAGCCGTGCCAGGCCTGGCACGGTAGGGGGCTAAGAGGGCCGACAGCTCGATCCGTGGGATCAGCAGCTGTCGGGAAAGCCCTGTACAGAGGGCTTTTGAAAAAATAATTTCTGTGCACTACCGGCGCCAAGATCTCCCGCTCGGCCCGTCCGATATGTTTTTTCGCGTACAGATACTCCTAGATGCAGCCTTACCTTTAGGAGTGGGGCCTGTACTACGGCAGCGTTTGATGGCGAGGAGGGTACGGCCGGATCAGCGGTGGGAGGCGGGTGTTGTAGCTGGTGGTGGCCAGCCGGGAAGCAGCGCCAGGAAAGGGCGCTCGCTAGCTGTCGACCAGCCATGTGCCGGTCGAACCTTGCCAAGGGGTGAGGCAAGACATGGCACATGACGGTGGCTAGTCGCAGACGGAGGAGCGGCTACATGAGGCGGCGGCGATCCTCAGGATCAGCCGCCACCGGAAAGCCATGTACGGAGGGCTTTTTGGATACTAAAAATAATGTCCGTACCCGGCGTCGAGCTAGTTGGGGAGCAGCACCAGGGTAGGGCGCTCACTAGCGCGCCGCTACGTCGTCCAGCGTCATCTCCCGGGGGGAGGAGTCAGCTGGGACGGCAAGGAGGACAGTCGCGATGGGAGGAGCGACACGATCTGGCGGCGACGATCCTTTGAGTCGGCGCCGCCGGAAAAGCTTGCACGGAGGGTTTTGTTTAATTCCGGGCGCCCGCGACCCGCCGGATCCGGCTACGGTGACCTCCCCCCCCCCCTCTTCGACACCCACTACCCCGACAGACCTTCATACTCCTAGGGGTCCTTGAGCGTGGGCCCGGGTGAGCGCGGAGGCCCCCGCTCAAGAAAAGGCTGCTCGGTGGACGCGCGATCAGAGGGGGGAGGGTACGGCCACATGCCGGAAACCGACAGGTACCCGGGTACCAGACAGAGAAAAAACCGGGGAAATGAGCTGGGAAAATTCAGGCGCGGAGGCAGGAGCGCTAGTTTTTTCTATGTCTGTGTGTCTCGGTCCCCCCCACCTGTCCTCGAGGGGATGGGGGACCTCGACACGGAGGACCGCCGCGTCGGTGGACGCGGCAAGACCTTGGGGCGGGGTTTACGGGATGGAGCGGCGGGATCGACGAGCGACCGCGCGAGGAGGGGTTTTTTGCCAGCCTTTCCCCTCCTACCTTCGGCAAGACCGAAGTCACGCGGAAGCTAGATTAGGCTGGCCCGTCGTCCCTCCCGAACGCCGACCGGCCTAGGCCGGTCGACACGCCGGTTCGGTGGGAGCGGGCCGTGCATCGTGAAGGTCGAGCAGCAGTTTAGTTTTGCATTTCTAGACAAGTGGATTTATTTCTAGATCTCTTTTTCTTGATTACAAAATTATTACGCTGTTACTACTTAGGTGGGGGGACTGTGGCAATTACTGCGGTTGCTTACAGTTATATAACTCCCGAGGAACGTCGGCACACATTGCATATAGGTGTGTCGATAAGAAATGTACCTGGTCGGAGAGACTCGGGCCCAACTTGCTAATAAGTCCTGCATGGCGAAGTAGAGTGGCCCGTGAGACAGCACTCGGTCCAGTTTCCCGGGACATGTTGTAAACAATTTCAATTTCAATTTCAATTTTTGAGAAGATGTCTAAATGTTAATGTTTAACATTAGATTGTAACCGAACAACGAGGAATAGTTAAGAGGTTCTGTCACCTCCCTCTAATGCACTAGGCTTGAACAGCTTTCGCATAGCTAGCTTGCACTTGCTCTCGCTTGGTCCTCGTGCCATGTGCTAGGGCTCTCTAGCAATTGCAAAATACTGGCGACGCGGCTTGTCTGCCTCGGTAAAACTGCTCAGCGCGCCATCTAGCTAGTTAGATTAACTGTGTGTGCATCATGTACGTACTACGTAACGGGAGGTTCAAGCGCTACGGTAGGCATCAATACCCTCGATGAACTGCAATAGTGACGCACCCACGTTGTACATCCTTCCGATGGAAAAGCACGAGTTGGATTTAGTAACGAGTACAGGTACAATGTCATGTAATGTAATGTTACATTATTGTACTCGTCACACTCGTACCCTCTCCCTATTGATAGATCGACGAGGCCAGCCGAGGGTAACCTCTGTGGTGATCTTGGCTCGAAAGATCGGTCCATTTACAGTTATGGTAAGAGTAAAGCATCACGTTTCTCTCGTGACTTGTTTCTTGATATACGTACGGGTAATCGCAAGTACCACTACAATTCTTGACGACGGACAACGGCGAGTTATTGCTACGCTGCTTTTTGCCACCACCGCTAATGGAGTTGTTATGAGTACATTTCTCCAAATGTTGAATGTACGGACAACACACAACTTTTATATTACCCGTATTTGTATTTCCCAAAGACATTTTTTAAGTACACAATTCAAGATGAAAATCCCCTAATCATCAATCTTATGTGACGAGTAAAGTCCTTCAACAATTCATTGGAGGACATTGTACATGTACTCCTTACTAAATCCAACTCGTGCTTTTCCACCGGAAGGATTTACATTGTGGGTACGTCGCTACTGCAAATCTGCGAGGGCACTAATGCGTACTATACTACCATTACCTCCCGGGACGTCCAAGTACGCACAGATTGTCTAACTAGCTAGACGACGCTTTGAATGAGACTCCCAATGATTGCTAGGAGATTCCCAAGGCACGAGGAGCCACGTCGCAAGTTTGATTCGCAACGGTTGGAGAGCCCTAGCACAAGGTACGAGGACCAAGCGAGAGCACGTGCAAGCTAGCTAGGCGAAAGCTAGTTAAGCCTAGTGCATGAGAGTGAGGCGACGGAACCTTTTTGACAATTCCATTGTTGAATTACATTCTATTGTTGAATAGTAAACAGTCGAACATCTTCTCGTCTCTCCCTCGAATTACACTTCCACATGCAGTGACAACATCCGCAGATGGAGACAGAACACCCTAAGCGGAACATAACATACTTGTGTCTGCAGTTACCTCTCAAAAGGCAACTTCCGCAGTGGTTTTGGAGCTCTTTGGTCGACGCACGCTTCCGATGATGCTTGCTTATTCGTTCGACGCTAGTTGATTAATTCGATATGGAGTCTTTTGGACCTGGTAATTACATGGTGGTCGTACTTCATGTTGGAGGTTCCAAAGCCTTTGACATTAACCTTGTTTCAGTGCGTGAACCCCGTACCGGTAGAACTTGGTTTCATGCAAGTTCTATCTTATGTAACGAAGAGCATGTCGACGCCGCCGTTCGCGAGTTGTTCGAGGAAACATGCCTTACTTCGATTGTCGATAATCTTACCATGTTGAGTAATAACCCGGTTCGTATGTCGTTACCTGAAGGGAAACACCATCTTGCTTACGTCGTCTCGGCATTTGTTCCGGTACCTTACGTGACATCCAACTTACGAGCCCCATCCAAGGTTTCGCAAGTTGTTGTTGCGCAATCGACCATTAGTCGATGGTACTTACGTCGGTCCAAAATCGATTGATCTTGACGGTATTTCGCTTACGCCATATAAAACAACTAGACAAGTAAATTTATGTTACTCAACGTGAATTTGAGTTACTACTCCACTTTGGTTACGTGGCTCAATGGGAGGCGTTTCGATGAACTCAAGGACGCGAATTTTTACACTCATCTCGACTTAGTAGCGTCTGCCTTTTGGCAAGCTCGAGTGTGTGATCAGAACATCGTCAAGACTACGTTTCAAACACCTCATGGCTTAATGGAGTAGGTCGCCATAACGCCATGCCGTTCGGACTCCGTAATGCACCCGCCACATTTTAGCGAACGATGAATGACATCTTCCGCGACATTTTACACAAGTTCGTAATTGGCCACCTCGACGACGATTGCGTCTATAGTTGTACCCTCCACGAGCAAATAGAACACATGCGTCTTGTTCTTCAACGATTCAAAGAGAAGGGCTTGAAGCTGCGCATTAAGAAGTGCTTCGTTGGTCTTCATGACATGGAGTACTTGGTTTACATTGTATCCGCTGATAAAATTTCGGTTTCAACAAAGAAAGTCGAGGCCATTGCAAACATGCCATTGCCTACGACGCAAAAGGAGGTTCGCAGTTTCGTGTAATTCTGCAACTTATACGCCTTATTCATCCACCATTTTAGCGACTTTACGGTACCACATTTAGACTTACTGCGGAAGTCCGTGCCATAAAAGGTTTCGATGTCGCGTGCATGGTTAAAAGCCCTAGATACTCTCAAGTTGCGGCTCATTTCCGCGCCATGCTTTGATCCTTCCGGAGGTCAACTCGGACGCGACGTTCACCGTAGCTACAAATGCTTCGTCAGTGGGGATTGCATCAATCGTGTTGCAAGACCAAGGAGGAGGACTTCAACCGTTCGCTCATTGGGCGCGTAAGTTGAATCGAGCTGGGCGCGGCAACACCTACTTTGCGTACGATTTGGAAGCTTTGGTAGTATACGAAGCAATTAAGCTTTGGGGGTGTTACCTTGAAGGTTGCTCTAGATTTTGTGTCGTAACATACCACAACACACTGCGACATCTGCTCATGCAACCGAACAATAGGTTGAACAAGCGGCAAGCACGTTATAAGCGAGACTTGCAACGGTTTATGGGTTCGATGACACTTGCGTACCGCAAGGGAACCATGAACGAACCTGATCCGTTAAGTCGGAGACAAGACTTAGTACCTCATACCACAGTTCCATTGTTTTGGGATGGCGAGGTTCCGTCAGAAGCAGATTCACGACGGAAGTCCCATCCGCTGCTAGAAGACGCGCAATTAAACTTACTGACGGTTGACGCGTTGCGGTTGAGCCATGTGTTCGTTGATCTCATTCGCGAGGGGTACTCCCAAGACCCGTTTTATGGGGACGAGGGTGAATGGACAAGAGACAACCGGATTGAAACCCGAGCTTTGTACTTTTGGCGTCTCGATCCCTTTCGTATTCCGCGGAACTATGAGCTCCGACTGCCATTGATCTATGATATGCACGACATTTCGCCAACTTGTCACAAAGGAGTTTCTAGCACTCTTACTAAAGCGCTCGACATATTGTCGTGGAAACGAATTCACCAAGATGTGAAAGCGTTTGTGAGCGTTGCGTCGTGGGTCGACGAGCATAGATTCAACCACATATGGCTGCGACTCTTCACCCATTACATGTTCCATACATACCATGGCACACAATTCGCTTTGATTACTTAACACACTTGCATGTGAGCAAAGCCATTGATAGTGCGATGATTGTGGTCGACCATTTGACTCGAAGAGCATATTTTTCTGCCGTGTTCATAGAACGTCACAACGGAGGAAATTGCTTATTTGTTTTTACGGGATTCTACCGATTGCGTAGACTATCTCGAGTGCTCGTCAGTGATTGCGGCCCGAAATTCGTCAGCGGCTTCTGGCAGACGCTTTGGAGACGTCTCGGAACACGTCTCAACATGCCCTCTAGATGACACCCGGGGACGGGTGGACTAACGGAGCGCGTCCACATCACGTTTCAGAAGCTTCTACGTTGCTATGTTGCTACGATCGAACAAACTGGACATACATGTTGCCTCAAGTGAAATTTGCTTACAACGCCACTCGTGCGCTCGGAATTGAGCACACTCCCCTCAAGGCTAATTTTGGGTTCTCTCTTAAGGAGCCCCTTGATATTTTGTTTAGCATGCGACCTTCGATTCCAGTTTCGCAGGACGCGTCAGAGCGGTTAACATTGGCAAGGAGGTGCACGCGCTGGTACGCTCGGTGCTACAACTACACAAGGATGAGATGCAAGCTCGTTCGGGACCGTCGACAGCCCCGCGCACCGTTCGTCGAGAAGACAAGGTGACCATTGTTACAAAGAATTTCTTCTCACGTGGACATCATAACAAGAAGCCGCGTGATCGACACCTTGGATGTTTTACATGGAGCATATTGGGAAACATAGTTGCAAATTAAAATTGCCAGCAACATTACGCTTATACCATGTGCTTCACGTCAACAATTTACGACCGCGCTCTACAGTTTCGTATCGTTGCGACATGTTGACCCGGTGAGTGTTCCATAAGGAGACGACGAGGAGTTTGAAGTCTCTCACATCTCTGCTATGTGCATCAACTCATTACCTAGATATCGAGGCAACTATTTGCTATTCATGACGCACTGTAGTGATGGCGACATTCCACATGTCTAACACCGGCTAAATGAGGTACACTGTACACCGGCGTTACAAGATTTCTTGGAGACGCCCCAATGGCATAAGCTTGCCAAGATTCAGACGTACATGGACTTCATGCACGCTCACCTAGCGCGCGCATTCCCGAGTCCCAATAACTGCTTCAGTAAAGGAGCTTAGACCACGAAGGTCAGCCTCGCGGTTGTCCTCAAGGTCTGCCGAGAGGGGGAGGGTACGAGTGTGACGAGTAATGTCCCGCAATAGTACATTGTAGAACATTGTACGTGTACTCCTTACTAAATCCAACTCGTGCTTTTCCATCGGAAGGATTTACATCGCGGGTACGTCGCTACTGCAAATCTGCGAGGGCACTAATGCGTACTATACTACCAGTACCTCCTAACACGTTAAGGTACGCACAGATTGTCTAACTAGCTAGACGACGCTTTGATGAGACTCCTAATGCATGATGGGAGATTCCCAAGGCACGAGGAGTCACGTCGCTAGTTTGATTCGCAACGGTTGGAGAGCCCTAGCACAAGGTACGAGGACCAAGCGAGAGCACGTACAAGCTAGCTAGGCGAACGGTTAAGCCTAGTGCAATAGAGGGAGGTGGCGGGATCTTTTTAACAATTCCATTGTTGAATTACAATCTATTGTTGAATAGTAAACAGTCGAACATCTTCTCGTCTCTCCCTCAATTTGCACTTCCACATGCAGTGACAACATATGTTGATAGCTTTCTGAAGGCAACTGCCACACTAACTTCATCATTAGATAGCCAAGCATATTGGAGGTGTTGCTCCCTTGAAACTCGAGCTCCACAAACTCTAGTCCCAAAAATCCCGCCCTGGCCATCTTTGCCTATCTCGCCAATTTATTTCCACCTTCTAGCTCAAAATGATATGAAATAAAGCATGTAACAACAATAACAATTTTTTGACTCATGCATGCTAATTAGGGCGGCTTTGATGATAATTGTCATCAAGGTCTCATGGGCCCGGAATCTCCTTGTCCGTCCCTTCCATTTTGAGCGGCAACATACGCAATACTAAGAATGAATTTGGAAAAAAATATCTAAGCCATTTGCAAGTGCAAAACGTTCTAAATGAAATCCCGCTAATTCTTTACAATCGCGGCCATCGACATACATGTGACGAGTGTTGTCATGTAGCAGTACATTGTAGTACGTTATACAAGTACTTATTACTAAATTGACCCGTACTTTTCCATGGGAAGGACGGAATTCGTGGTTACGTCGCCACTACAAATTAGCGAGGGTATTGTTGCTGCATTGTACTACTAGCACCCCATGTACGTATAAGTACGCACATTTAGTCAAACTAGTCAAATGACGCGCAATGCAAGAAAAAGTGCAAGCTAGCTAGGTTGGAGCTATGTAAGCCTAGTGCATTGGAGGGAGGTGACAAAACCATTTAATCAATCCATATGTTTGCTTGCAATATATTGTTTAACATTTAAAAGTAAAACATCTCTCATCTCTGTTCATGTGCACTCTTACCCCTAGTAGAAGCAACAACAAAAGACAACAAAACTGTGACACGAGTTAGCTCTTAACATGCAAACTGCCACACTAGTTTCGGAGCGTATTGATCTTCACACGCTTTCGTTGTTGCTTGCCTTGTTCGACGTTGCTTATTTGACTCGCGAGATGGCTTCTCTTGGACCCGGTATCTACGTTGTGGTCAAACTGCCGGTTGGAGGTTCGAAAGCCTTTGACATCAAACATGTGTTAAAACGCGAACCCCGTACTGGTAAAGCTTGATTTCTTGCCGGTTCGAACGTGTTGACCGAAGCGCATGTCGACGCTGCCGCTCGTGAGTTGTTTAAGGAAATTGGCCTAACTTCATCCGGGGACATATGCCAAGAGCGTCGTGTAGCATGTTAGATTGGCTACTATACGTACATGGAGCTACTAGTATTTTGTAGTACAATATTGTACAATGTCCTCGAGTTGCAACAATGGCGACGTAACCGCTACTAGTATTTTGCGTCCCTCCAATGGAAAAGTGCATGTCAAATTAGTAACGAGTGCTTGTGCAATGTCATGTACTATAATTTTACATGCCCATATTTGTCACATTAGTGCTAGCCTAAAGAATGTCGCAATGACGATGACATTCAATTACTTATATCCTCTTAATTCCGGGAGGAATAACGGCACATTGCTTGACATCGTACTTGGTCGCAGAAGACAAGATCATGAGCATAACCATGGGACCTCTTTTGCGGGTATCGGCAGGCCGAGAGACAACGACCGTTTCAACCGGCGGCACATGTCGTAAAATTACCGATTTTCTCCCTCTAGGCGCCAATGGGATGTAAGGGGGGGGGGGGGGGGGGGTCAGTAAAGACCCGCCTTTTCCGCATGGGGAGAGGGAGAGGGAGAGGGAGAGGGAGAGGGAGAGGGAGAGGGAGAGGGAGAGGGAGAGGGAGAGGGAGAGGGAGAGGGAGAGGGAGAGGGAGAGGGAGAGGGAGAGGGAGAGGGAGAGGGAGAGGGAGAGGGAGAGGGAGAAGGAGAGGGAGAGGGAGAGGGAGAGGAAGAGGGAGAGGGAGAGGGAGAGGGAGAGGGAGAGGGAGAGGGAGAGGGAGAGGGAGAGGGAGAGGGAGAGGGAGAGGGAGAGGGAGAGGGAGAAGGGAGAGGGAGAGGGAGAGGGAGAGGGAGAGGGAGAGGGAGAGGGAGAGGGAGAGGGAGAGGGAGAGGGAGAGGGAGAGGGAGAGGGAGAGGGAGAGGGAGAGGGAGAGGGAGAGGGAGAGGGAGAGGGAGAGGGAGAGGGGGAGGGGGAGGGGGAGGGGGAGGGGGAGGGGGAGGGAGAGGGAGAGGGGGAGGGGGAGGGAGGCCCCGGAGAACAGCACTTTAGACTCCGGAACATAAATGCCTGTGTTTTTTAATTGCATTTGACAAAATATTGCACACGTCGTCCACCATTGAACGTAAGGGACGCAAACTGACCAACCCCCTTCCGTGTCATGATCTACACCATTTCGAACTCTCAATGAGAGGCGGGGATCGGCAACCCACCAACGCCTTATAATAGCGTAGAGTACGTATCCCTACCGAGCTTACTCTCGGGATACTTCTTCGAATAATTTGGTTGTTGGTAGAGATCAGTGGTGTTTGCTGAAACGGCACTTGGTTCGGGTGGGCTAGCTGCGGACACACGTCACGCAAAATGCACGGGGTCAAACATGTTCGGAGGTAAAAGAACCACTCGTCGCCTGTATTATGTTGCGGAAGACACATTGAGCGACGACTTGCATGCGATATGAGCAGTCTACACTCTATCTTACTGTTGCTCGGGATTGTGATGCGTTATGCGCACGAGTACCACCAACCTTTATGGGTGGCCTTAACTTTTTCCTCCTAACAGAACATTCAACTCATCATTTAAACGAACCCTAAAGCCGCAGTGGCGCCTCACTATTACTTGCTTCTGACAAAAAAAGTGTGTGAAATGCAAGTTGAAACATTTTGGGCTTTCCCGCCGAGAGTTCGGTATAGTTGCTTAGTGCTTCAGCCATAATATATTCGACATTTCTTTACATGCGGCCCCACTCAAAAGGAGTGGCGCTCATTTACAATGACGCTGTAGGTGGTCGAACGCAAAGCTACGCGGCCCTATCATGTATCAGCTGCACCACATTCCGAGGAAGAGTGGGGATGCGGCGATGGGCTCGCTCGAGGGGATGGGCGTCCCAACGACGTCCATCGCGGCTCCCCATCCGTCGCAGTTCAGAGCTCGTACCTACCAATCAGCAGATACACAGCAGGCTTTGGGCAGAAAGCTCGAGAGGCATAAGCGTGTCTTTCGTTGTTTCGAATAACCAATAACATCTTTCGCTGATTGTTTTCCTGATAAGTTTTTTTTTAACATATACTTATTTCTTTCCATAACGATTTTCCTAAAGAAAACGCGACGGCGAGTCTCAAATTGTAAACGACAAAGCCATTAGAGGAAGACATGCAGGTGCGTTTTTGTATTATTTGTAATATGAGTTAATCAGCGTTTTCCTGTGCGAGCACAAAACATACGGAATCGGCCGATATGCTAAGAAGGACAATAAAGCCGTACGTTATGCCATTATAAAACCGTACATAGCAACGCTCATCTTTCGCGGATGGTGGCATAAAGTTCACCTGAGAAGTGGCCTTGAAATGGTTACAGCTAGGACACAAGCAGGGAGGAAAACCCTGACTACCCGGCACTTGCCTGTAGCCCTAACCCCTCTCTCTACCCCCAATAAGTCACTAGGTCAACAGATCCGAAACCCTCGTCACTAACCCGGCTAGCTGAGCGATATAATACCATCCCCGGATTCGAACCCGCGTCACTAATAAGCCTGGTGGCTAAGCAGCAGTGCAAAGTAGCAGAGCAACTGTACAAATATCTACAAATAATTTTAAATAGTTGATCCGGATTAAACTTAAATTGCAGGGCTGATTTTAAACCATCAAATGGTTTGTCCCCATCATCAATGAGTGTGTCGAGGCAGTAGCCCTGAAATATTCGTATCGTAGTCTGAATATTTCTACGGCGACTGAATCCGATTCATAATTGTAATTAAATAAGTTTGAATAAACACAATTACCACGCAATTATTTTTGCTTTTATTCTTGCTTAGTTGCGTGTGGAGAAATCAATACAAAGACAAGCTTAATTGCTAGCATGCATTGAAGTATATATGTGGCACACATACCCAGGGCTCATTAATGGACGATGTATGAGCTTGTGAATTAAAATCGTACCTACAGGATATGACAACAACGTATGCATGATGAGCAGGACGCGAAAGGTGCTTAATCCATGTAGTTTATAGTGCTGATTTATGACGAATTCGCACGAGGGCACCATCCCACTTAGGCCCGACGATGGCATCGACACACGACTCGAAAGCCCCGGTCGATATAGGAGCATACAATGGGAATTACAGACAAGCATGTAAACACATTTCACCGGGGGTAAGCAAGAGCGAGTTGTCGATGAGAGCGCCCTGTATATAACGTGCAAAAATATGCATAGCGCTACGGATGGACGCAGCAGCTGCCAGCTGGCGGGCGCCCACCTCGAGTCTGTACGGCTCGCAGTTCTCGAGCTCCTCGATGACGACCTCGTGCTCACGGCTGAAGATGTCTCTGGAGAGGCCGAGCGAGGTCCGTGCAGTCGGGTTGACGGGGCGCACGTTTACCGAGTACTCCTCTATTGGACAGCCGCCGGTATCGGCTGGCGGGTCCCAACGAAGCGTGACCTACCATCGTACAAGTGAACGAGACCGAGTCACTCTTACTACATCATCGGATGAAGTCACTGCGACAGAAATGCAAGAAGACCGCGTACCAGCACAAAATTGGAAAAATGCGTAAGTGCATAAAAGCCTTGGGCTAGCAGTCGCACCTTTGTGTCGTGTCCTAAGGCAATCAGACTCGACGGAGGTCCAGGGGGCTGGTAGGAGGTCGGGGGCCAGGTGGTGGGAGGTGAACTTGGCGGCCTGTTACTGCCCCTCCGTCGTGGAGTGGCGTACACACGGGCGGTTGGGTCCGGCACTGCGTCCCCTCGACGGTCGTCCTGTCCGTCCCTGTCACAATACCCTACACAGGCAGGCAGACAGCAATAAATGTACAAGACAACCGCCCGCTCGTCATTCCGTATCAGCAGGTAAAATGGATTAACTCTGCTGATGCAGAATTTGTCCGTGCTGATATTATTGAAACGAAGTGGAACGAGGCGAAGCGTTAGTAGCAGCAGTAGTAACATGACTGTATATTACGTAGCGCAGTATGCAATACAACATGATTTCGGGCCGGCAGTAAAAATAAACGCACTTTCTGCTTCAGGTCGTTCGCCGGTGAAGAAGTATCGGACGAGAGAGCTCAGGCTGACGCTGCTGCGGCGGCACTCTGGTCGGTCGCGCCCACGAGGGCGAGCCCGGCTGATGGCCTGCAAAGTTGATGCCGCGAAGAGACGGCGTATGCATTAGCAGCACAGCGAAAGCCGTAAATGCTACGACAGGTGGAGTGTTATCGATTACGCCCGGTTATTCATTGGCCTCCATAATAGCATCATTAACATTCATACACAATTTCAAGCACCGCATTCAGAATAGCTATATCATCCGTTGAGCAAAAAAATTAACGGCGTATGTACACAGCAGTTCACTTTTGCCGCGTCGATGGAAACCACGGAGAGTCGGTGCGAGTCTTACCGTGACTTCAAACACGTAGTCGTGATCGTTCTTGAGGTCTTCAATGACGACGCGCAGGCCAGCGGTCTCTCTGCGTCTGCTGTCATCCCGGTTGATCCGAGACCGGGTGTCTTGCTGAGTCAGGTCCGTCACTTTGATGTCGTACGTGTCTGCAGACGGGGCAGCGTGGATGATACTTCACTACTAGAAGTAGAGATAGTATTAAACACCTGGTACGGGTAGAGATAGTATTAAACACCTGCTCTCACGACTATTGCGCAATGAAGATGAAAAGCGCATTATTGGCAATGTCTTAACGACCATTAATCTTCGCGATAATAGAATAATCACAGAGTCATGAACGGTGTCCCATCGTTATGGGCGGAGGGAGCATTGCATGAGGTGCATTGTCGAAGCAAAGAGTCAGGAATCAGAAACGGAGAGAGATTGGGAATATGCCAATATGGGCCCTTGAAAAGCTATAGATTATTGCTGGCACGCCCGGGTCTATACGGTCGGCAGGCTTTAGCTTAGTACATAAATATTAGCCTATCATTTAATAAACTCTTATCAGCAGCGTACATGTAGCTGTCTCAATGAAAATGAAAATGAAACAATAATAACACGGGATATTGGGGAGTGATTTTTGTATAACATACTTGGGGGAAATTGCTTTCAAGAAAAAGCAGTGGAAACCACCAATCAAGCTGGGGAAAAGAATTTAAAAAAATACACAATCCAGAATAAAGGAAAAAGACGATACAATAAGCCGTCCCGTACTCCTCCCGACTCGAGTTAGCGCTCCGCGACGACACTCATTACATTTCATCTCCTGCATATGGCAACCTACGATGTACTGCTGATGGCTTTTCGAACTCCCATATACCATGGCGATATATAAGCCAGGGCGCTCTTACCTACACACGCGCCGTTGGAGGGTGGCTCCCAGGTCAGTATGACCGTCTCATCTCGCTGCAAACCAACAAAATCCAGCCATCGTCAGCAGTCGTTGTTCATCACGCACGACGGACAATAAATCACATCGCAATAAATCCATATGTATCCGAGTAGTTACCAAGCACCGCTCAGAATTGTATGTATAGTCGCTATATATGGTATGTATTGTCTCATTTTATTTACTTGCGCGACTGGAACGCAACTGGCTCGTCTACACTACTCACTCATCAACGCAAGCTCAAAGGTCCGTAGCGGGAAATGCTGATATAGATATATAAACACGCGAATAAAACGATATAAACCGCAGCATATGCTGGCGGATCAACCTTCTGCGTCGTAGTGTGACAGTCCGCACACAGCTAAATGGGATGAAGCGTAGTAAAATATATATAGATATCGGCAATCACCGGCGAGGCCTTCAGATCGTGTGGAGCGCTTGGCGGAATTCTGGCACAGCCATCACCCCTGACGGTGATCTCCTGTGCGCTCCCACTCACTACAAACACAATGGCCAAAACTCCTCCAAGGAGCCGGAAGTGGCGGTAACATGCGAACTCCATCGCGCGACGAGTACACATCAATGTAATATAGCAGCAATCCTCCACTAATAGATGGCGAGGTGACGTGAAGAACAGGATATACAGCACGACTGTGAACAATTATAGGCGTTTGTCGATAGGAGATTCTGGACAATGCAGCAGCTAGGTGTCGTTAAGATGCGTTGCCCCTGCTCTTGTGGGGCGGTGGTGCTGCTGATATGAGAATGACGTTCGCTCTTTTTTTGTTCCCCTGCGCTCCGATACACCTCGGGGAAGGTATGTGGTTGGCTCTTTTTCTAGCGCGTGGTTCGCAATACACGGCAATAAAAAGCGACATAGTGCTGTGATAAGTAGCGCCGTACTTGGATCCTGTGACCCGCGTCCTCGTCGTGGCGCATCGCTTCCGGTCGTTGGAGCGTGAGACTCCTACCGCCGCGCTTGTCGTCCGGCAGCCTGGAACGGCGGCCGGCAGATTGTGTACTTATTGTAAACTGTCGATTTCAAGTACCTTACCAATGAATATACAATTGCAATGCACAATATACTATTCGATTATCCGAAATCAGAATATACGCTAGGTCACGGTTTGCCAACATTTTATCATGCTTACAGCTTAGTCAGAAGAGCATAGGCTTCCCCCTCCCTTCAAAATAGGGGGGAGAAAACCATAGCCACAAATGGTTGCCGTTTGTCGCTCCCCCCGTCGCGTCTGTCCTGCCCCGGGCATCCGGAAGTTGTTTTCGGCACCGGTTGATCCGTACAATACCGCCCTTGTGGTTTACGCGGTCATGGGGACGCCGTGGACGGTGTGCACTCGCGATAACCCTAGCACACCGCCTGAGACATCCTACCATCGATGGTGGGTACCGACGAGGGGAGAGGATAGGTAGGAAGTAAGGATCGGGGCTCCGACCTCAAAAGGTGCCGGGTACGGATGTTTTAACCGAAACCCTCCGTACGGGGTTTTTTTGGCGGCGGCCGATCTAATGTCACCGCCGCAACACGGTGCCGCTCTTCTCGCCGCGGTTTTCCTCCTCGCTATTGATGTCGAGTTCCACCTCATGGATGGGTTTGCTTGCCCTCAAGAGCGTTGGTCGACGTCGAGCGAGCACCCTTCCTTGGCGATGCTTCCCGGTTGTCCGCCTCTAGCTCCAACACCCGCATCCCATCGATGATCCGTCCGTACCTTTCTTGCCAACAAATATTTCACAGGCAACACTCCCGCCTCATTACCGGGAGACTCTATGTGAGTACTCAGCCGCGAAAAAACATATCGGACAAACCGAGCGGGAGATTTTAGTGTTGGGGTACGGATATTTGATTTCTAAACCCTCCGTACAAGGTTTCCCGACAACAATTGATCATGCGGATCGCAGTTGCCGGTACCTCGTTCATAACCCCCTACAATGTCAAGCATGGCACGGGTACATGGCTACCAGAGCTTATCGCGTGGAGGTAGAGTTAGGTGCCGACGGGCTTGCGAGCGCTCCCTCCTCCGGGGCCGCCGCCGCTGCGCCATCGGCTGGCGCCGGTATGAAGCTATCCCTATCACAATACTATATCCTCGTACACGTCCTCGTGCACATCGCGCTCGCCGGGGGAGTCTTGGCCACCAATAACTTCCCGCACCGCTATAGGAAGATATGTACCAGCGACGATTGTCCTAAAGCAGCCCACAGCCGGCCCGTGCATAGCGATACATATATAGTGTACAGGCGCCCGCCGGCGGCGCAGCGGCGGCGGCCCCGGAGGGGCGTGCGCTCGCAAGCCCGTCGGCATCCCCTCACCTCCCCGTGGTGGGCGCTAGAAACCCCGCAGCCGTGCCAGGCATGGCACGGTAGGGGGCTAAGAGGGCTGACATCTCGATCCGCGGGATCAGCAGCTCTCGGGAAAGCCATGTACATAGGGCTTTTGAAACATATGTTTTTTCGCGACTAGATACTCATGAATACATTCCTACTTTGAGGGGGTGGGGCATGTACTACGGCAGCGTTTGATGGCGAGGAGGATACGGCCGGATCATAGGTGGGAGGCGGGTGTTGGAGCTGGTGGTGGCCTGCCGGGAAGCACCGCCAGGAAAGGGCGCTCGCTAGCCGTCTACCACCCATGTGCCACTCGAACCTTCCCGGGGGGTGAGGCAATACAGGGCACAAGCCGGTGGTCCGTCGCAAGCGGAGGAGCGGCTAAGTGAGGCGGTGGCGATCCTCGGGATCAGCCGCCGCCGGAAAGCCCTATACGGAGGGCATTTTTGGAAAACTAAACTAATGTCCGTACCCGGCGTCGAGCTCGTTTGGAAGCGGCGCCGCCGGAAAACCCCGTACGGAGGGTTTTGAATAATTTCCGTGCGCCCGCGACCCGCCGGATCCGGCTACGGTGACCTCCCCCCCCCCCTCTTCGACACCCACTGCCCCGACAGACCTATAGAGAGAGAGTGTGGGTCCGGGCGAGCGCGGAGGCCCACGCTCAACAAAGGCTGCTCGGCGGACGCGCGATCAGAGGGGGGAGGGTACGGTCACAAGCCGGACTACCCGACAAGTACCCGGGTACCATACAAGAAAAAAAACGAGGAAATGAGAGGGGAAAATCCAGGCGCGGAGGCATGAGCGCCCATTTTTTCTATGCGTGTGTGTCTCGGTCCCC
Organism: Tetraselmis chui; assembly: GCA_026401115.1. Classification (NCBI taxonomy): domain Eukaryota; kingdom Viridiplantae; phylum Chlorophyta; class Chlorodendrophyceae; order Chlorodendrales; family Chlorodendraceae; genus Tetraselmis; species Tetraselmis chui. The sequence goes on from JAPMLY010000774.1 coordinate 106,596, forward strand.
ACCACGTGTCCTCGAGGTGACGGGGGACCTCGACAAGGAGGACCGTCGCGTCGGTAGACGCGGCTACGACCTTGGGGCGGGGTTTACGGGATGCGGCGGCGGGATCGACGAGCGACAACGCGAGGAGGGTTTTTTTGCCAGCCTTTCACCTCCTACCTTTGGCAAGACCGAAGTCACGCGGGAGCTAGATTAGGCTGGCCCGACGTCCCTCCCGAACGCCGATCGGCGTAGGGCGGTCGACACCCCGGTTCGGTGGGAGCGGGCCGTGCATCGTGAAGGTCGATGAGCAGCAGTTTAGATTTGCATTTCTCGACAAGTGGATTTATTTTTAGATCTGTTTTTCTTGATTACAAATTTTTTTACGCTGTCACTGCTTAGGCGTGGGGGGGCTGTGGCAATTACTGCGATTGCTTACATTCTTTTTAACTCCCGAAGAACGTCGACACACAGGGTAGCTAGGTGTGTCGATAGGTGTCCCTTGTCGAAGAGACCCGGGGCCAACTTGCTAATAAGTCTTAAATGGCCCGATGGACATCCAGTTTGCCATCACATGTTGTGAACAATTTCAATTTCAATTTCAATTATAGTGTACAATTACACTAAGGATACCGACTTTTGAGCCGGTACTTGGCAGCGCGCCAAGTTGCCAACGGGACGCTCCGATGATAATCCATTTAGGGGGGACGCGTAGGAGCACCCATACGCTCTAGCCCGACTCGTGCTTAAAGCCCGCCTTAAAATCGATTAACGTACTATGACGTACTATACCGTACAACAACATGGTATGATGGTCACGTGTGCGCTATTCGGTTGTTCCACTGTAAGCAGCCTAAACTAATGGCCACTTCTGCAAAGGGTGCTTGATCCCACCTCCTGCCAAAACGAGAATTATACCGTGGTAAAACGAGTACTTGTAGTAGTTTACCGTGTTCCTTTTGTACGATTAGTAAATATAATAGATTGACAATCATTCAATGGTCATATTGGTAAGATAGAGGTTTGAATTACAAGGCTAAATTACGAAGTAACCGGCGTTACCTCCGTTACAAGCGTTACCTCCGACGCTACATCTCCCTAACGGTTCAAGCGCCCACGCGCGCAAGGACAATAAAATGTCCGCACACTATATAACACACCAACATCGATTGTGCGTCCACCTTCTGCCTTTTGCGAGAGCTATCGCTCACGCAAACGGCATCGTGGCTCTTGCTAGCCACACAAGGTGTTGATCACTTGAGTCTCATGCACGACGCACGAAAACACACTCAGTTCAAATGGCAGACCGCCTGGTATTGCCTACTGACCTCTACCCCGTCGCGCCCGGTGACGCGCCGGAACAGCAGCCAGACCAGCTGCAATTGCTGACACAGATTGTTCAGCAGTTAGCAACCCATGTCGAAACTCTTTCCGTCGCAACCGCATCAACAAAACACGCTACTTCAGCCATCCCCACAGCCGACTCCGACAGCACTGCGGGTGGACGACTCGAGCTCGACGCTTAACCAGCTGAAAGTAAAAACACACCTCTAGAGTACATCGACCCTAGAGAGTGGTCAGATTTCACGTCCCGTACGTTCGCGGACTGCCTACCCCCATCTCGCACAACAGTCCCGTGCCTGTGGAACCCTCGACACGACGAGGCCGACAAATTGTTTACGGACAACGCGAGAATTTTATCCCGCGACGAGTATCGACACCTGCTCTACTATGGTGTATTTACGGCCGCCGTTAACGCGGCACTCGAAACTGCTATGGAAACGCTTCGCTCGGTCACCTCTACCTCCGACGAAACAACCTACGCCTACTCCCTCGTCGACGCAGCGCTACGTACTAATCAAGCAGTGGCCTCAGCGGGGGAAGCGCGACTCACCTATATCATACGCTTCAAGGCCAAGAAGATTCTCACCGGAGAAGAACGCGTCGCGGAGCGTCTCGTCTACACACGTTGCTTTGACACAGTCGCCTCCGACCGTGGAGGCAACGTCGTCGACGGACTCCTGTCAGCTCTAGAGGACAAACAACTCGAAGTCAGCATCACATCAGCTGCAAAAGCGCAAGCAACTACCCAGTACAAGGCCGACAAGCCTAGACCAGACAGACCGGACAGGCCGAACGACAAGCCGGACAAGCCGGACAAAACCAAGGCCAAGCCTAAGGACCACAGGGGCGGCCGCCCCCTCCCCTTTACCGACAAGGCACACAAGAAGACCGAGGCCGACAAGGAGGAATGACGGGGTGACCCGCCGCGCCGATTCCTGCACACCATATTCAAGCTACATGCGTCATCGCGTGCGGCGAAACTGGCAAGCCTGGAAAGATATCGGCGCGAGCGGACAAGTCTTACGGTGGATCCGGGAGGGCGTTACTATTCCCTTCCAAAACAACCGACCCCCACCCCCGTTCAACCAAGGCATCTCATTACTAGACGCTACCCCCGAGCAGCTCACCTTTGTCGAGGCCGAGCTCGCGCGCTTCGTGGAGACGGGAGCCTGGGAACGCACCACTTGCATCAAGTACGTATCCATACTCGTCTTAGTCGCCAAACCCGGCAACAATCAGTGGCGATTTATCGTCGACATGCGACACCTGAACAGCTTTTGCGTTAGAAAGCGACTACGGATGGAGTCTTTGCTAAGCGTATGTCATCTGACTCGAAAGGGCGACTACATGTTCTCGTTCGACCTCAAGGACGGGTTCTACGCGCTGGGCATCGTGCCAGAGCAGCGCGACTTCCTAACATTCGACGTTCGCGGCCAACTGTACCGACTAGTTGGCCTCCCGATGGGATGGTCGCTCAGCCCTTACCACTTCTGCGCGTTTACGGACACATTCGTACGACACCTCCGACAACCAGACCCCGGTGGTTTTACGAATAAGCATGGGAAGCCTACACAACCCGACAGCGACAGACCGAGCAAGCGCTTCCTACGACACACGCGGTGGCGCGGAGCAAAAATCTTACGTGGACGACTTCCTCCTCTTCGCCGCCACTCGTGCGCTCGCTCTGGCGCTCCGGCATCGCGTCGACCGCCTCCTCACCAGTCTCGGCCTTCTCCGCCACCCCTCCAAGGGTTTTTGGGAGCCGACGCAATACGGCCACCACTTGGGCATCGACATCGACACAGCTACATGTTACTTCTTCGCCCCAGCGGAAAAGCTTCAGAAGCTCGCCAAGTAAGCTCGACACCTACTGCAACGTGCAACAAGAAACTGCGGATGGCTACCTGTCAAGGAACTACATTCATTCGCGGGTAAGGCGCAGTCCTTTTTCTTGCGATTCCGGCGGCAAGATTCTTCCTCCGCGAACTGCACTCCGTACTTGGCGATAAGTGGGGAGGCCGCGTCCGCCTCACCCCGCAGCTCGGTCGCGATCTACAGTGGTGGACACAGGTACCCAGCCACGCCAACGGCAAGAACATACACCGCCCGGTCGAGTCAGCGTACATACACTGCGACAGTTCGGGATATGGTTGGGGGGCAGTACTGAACGGCAGACTCGAAGCGCGCGGCTTCTCGGGAATAGAGGACGAAAAACAGCACATTACCTGGAAGGAACTGAAGGCCGCCCGTTTGGCCGTCCTCAGCTTCTTGCCACACCTGGTTGGCCGCAACGTCCTCCTCCACGAAGACAACCAGGCGGTCTGCCACGTCCTAACCGGCATGACGTCCCGCTCCCCGGAGATGATGAACGAATTACGCCGTTTATGGTACCTGTTGGACACCAACAACATCCACATCATGCCCAGATACATCCGTTCTGCGGCAAACACGTGGGCAGACAAGCTCAGCCGCCACCTCGACAGCGGCGACTGGCAACTCGACCCCTTTGTGTTCCACGAAATGGACACACAATTCGGCCCGCACACAATCGACCGGTTTGCGTCGGCTCTCAACACGCTACTGCCCCGCTACAACACGAGCTGGCTAGACCCATCGTGCGAAGCCGTGGACGCCCTTCACCTCGCCTATGCGGCTTGGAAAGAAGAAAACAACTGGTCCAACCCGCCATGGCCCCTGCTACCCGACCTCGGCCAGAAACTACAGCAGAGCGGCGCAGCAGCCACGGTAGTCGCCCCCCGTTGGCAAGGAAAAGCGTGGCATGAGGCCCTTACCGAATTGGCGTGCCACGAGACGGTCCTGCCGGCCCGAGCTCACTTGTTCCGTCCAGGGCGGCGGCACGGACACGGTACAGTCGGCAAGCCTCACTGGCCCGTCACTGTCTTCCGGATTCCCTCCCGGCTTGGTTGTACCTCCGCCGGGGCGCTGTGAGTGCTACCCTGACCATGTTTAACACAAGACACATCAGGCCAGCAATCCAAGCGTACCCTACCGGACCAACAAAGGTCCGCTACAAGGTGGAGTTGGCAGGCTGCAACAACCCATGTGCCGCCTCGATGCGCCCCCACATGTAACGCCAACTGGGCACTGACAGCCTTGGAGCTAAAACGCTCGACTTACTGACCGCCGCTTGGGCGAAAAGCACGTCCGACACGTACAACAGCGCAATCAAACCTTACTTCCAGTTATGCGAGGAGCAAGGCCTACCGCCGGTAGCCGCAACAACCGCTACCATGGCCCGTTACATCGCATGGATCGGGGAACGTGGCACCATTAAGGCTACTAGTCTATAGCCTTGCCTTTCAGCCGTGAACGGGTTTTTCAAAGACCACGGCGCAGAACCAGTCGCACAAGGCGATTTGGTCGCCAAGGTCCGGCGGGGTCTCGTAGCGTCCCAAGTTTCCCTCCAGTTCAGCCGCACACGCCTTTACCTCCCAGCCCGGATTCTTGTATCATCGCTACGCATGGCCAAGGACCTCCGCACATAGCTGACAGACACGTGGACTCAGGCTCAAACGGACCTCATTTTGCTGTTCAGAGCGTGTCTAGCGACGGTGCTCCTGGCCGCATTCTTTTGTCGCGGTGGAGCGGGAGTTGAGTGCCGGTCTGGAGACCCGTTGTGTACTCCAACCGGCGGAATCCTCCTGTACCACGGAACGAGAAAAGGTCAACGGGGTACTTCCACAGAGCGAAAACTCCTATGTGAACTACCGGCCTCGGCTCACCCGGACATCGCGGAACTACTACAGTACTTCGACGCTGCCCGTACCAAGTTCTCCGCCGGGAAGATACCGGACAGACGCTGGGCCATTACTCTACGCGAACCTACGACAAACTGGACTGCGGACACCCTGACAGCTTGGCTCCAACGAGTACTTCGTGCAGTACACGAACAAGCTCCGGACGGTTTCGCGTGGACTTCGCACTCCCTACGAAAGGGTGCAGCTACTGCTGCGTACAGTATCGGTACCCCAAATGTAGAAGATCAAGTTCTTCGGCGGTTGGGCGCGAGAGTCGGACGTAGTCCTCGACTACATCGACCCAAGAGTGCTCCCGTGCCCGGGAGCTTGGCAACTCTTTGGGTGGATGACCCCTGGCGGGGCCCCACCCAACGTTACACGCCAGTCGGCGACAGATGGCATAAGTGAGCCCCAACACAGCTTAAATGGTCTGTTAATCCATGTACACACGGAATGGCATGAAGGGGGATAGAACCGCCGCTTCCCGGAACGGAGGTGTACGCCTTATCCAAGTACCGCCAAAAGTCGGTACCCGATAGGAACATATTGTGTATATGAACCCATCGCATCGCATCGCGACTGAGCGGCGAACACCTATAGCGAACTGTTAGAGTTGGGAACGGATAGTTACACGGAGGTCGTGCCGGCCCCACAAGGGGGGCCGGCTGTGGTGACTAGAGAAGTGTGTGGAGAGAGATGGCGGCCGGCGAAGGCACCGGCAAGGCCGGCCGACCGCCACTAATAGGGAATAGAGTACCGCTAATGGCATAACAATACGTACTAGAATGACAAATAGCTACCTTGTACATAAGTACTATGCAACGGGATGCTAGTGCTAACACCCCCCCTCAAGGTAGCCGAGGTCTTGACGTCGTCCTAGCTTGCGTTGAGGAAGGTGTCATCTTGGTAGAAGGTGTAGTGCTTTTAGCGTGTGTCTCCGGCCGGGTAGGTGTAGCGACATGCGCTCACAAGAACGTGCCGCTACCGGCGAGTTGCCGATATAAAGCAGTTCCGAATGTACTGTGTAATGTACTATTCTGACATGTAGCGGGGAAAACTGTCCACGGGAGAATTAGCCGACGCATGAGAGCGACCGGCGAGGAAGAAGCACAGCCAACAAGGCCGTTAGGAGCGTGTAGGCACGCAAAAAAACATAGACGGGCGCTCGTGTTGACTCCCCCTTTCTCGCCGTGGGAAAGTTAAGCTCCTCGCGAAGTAAGGTGAGCGTTGCGGCATTGCCTCGGGAAAAAAACAATAACAGTACTAATTAAAGTACTGAAAGGCTATGTGAGACTGAAAGTTGGGTGGGGCGAACGTGGCGCCGGGAGCTTTACACACGCTCTTCTCCTTTTTACGTGGGAGATGGTAGGACAGTCGCGGACAACCAGCTCGAAGGCGAAGCGTGGGGTCGGTGGGACGATGAATTACTAGCGTGGCGCCGAGCGCTTTACACACGCTCTACTCTTTTTTACGTGGGAGTAGATAGGACTAGCGTGGCGCCGAGCGCTTTACACACGCTCTTCTCTAGTGTAACTTGGTGGAGGGCCCATAACCTGTTAGAGTTGGGAACGGATAGTTACACGGAGGTCGTGCCGGCCCCACAAGGGGGGCCGGCTGTGGTGACTAGAGAAGTGTGTGGAGAGAGATGGCGGCCGGCGAAGGCACCGGCAAGGCCGGCCGACCGCCACTAATAGGGAATAGAGTACCGCTAATGGCATAACACTAAGTACTAGAATGACAAATAGCTACCTTGTACATAAGTACTATGCAACGGGATGCTAGTGCTAACAGGCGAACACCTATAGCGAACACCTATAGGTGGAGGGCCAAGACTCCCCCGGAGTCTAGCGTACACATGTGTCCATTAGTAGCCCTACGGAGGGATATGTAAACACTCCCCCTTAATGGACAAACTCCGGCCGGTGCCCTAGTAAACCCCAAGTAAACGCGGAGGGCCCATAACCTGTTAATCCATGTACACACGGAATGGCATGAAGGGGGATAGAACCGCCGCTTCCCGGAACGGAGGTGTACGCCTTATCCAAGTACCGCCAAAAGTCGGTACCCGATAGGAACATATTGTGTATATGAACCCATCGCATCGCATCGCGACTGAGCGGCGAACACCTATAGCGAACACCTATAGGTGGAGGGCCAAGACTCCCCCGGAGTCTAGCGTACACATGTGTCCATTAGTAGCCCTACGGAGGGATATGTAAACATGGTCATATTAGTTATATAGAGGTTTGAATTACATGGCTAAATTACGAAGTAACCGGCGTTACCTCCGTTACAAGCGTTACCTCCGACGCTACATCTCCCTAACGGTTGTACTCATGCTTGGACCTGGCAGGACTTTGTCTACACAGACGGCTCGAAAAAAGGCAGCTCGTCCCCCCTCGGAGCAGCAGTAACCCACCCCGCCTCGGACACCAACATCAAAATCTTGGTGACCTCTACCCCTCCCTCGCACACATTAAATCGCGCTGAATTAGTTGGCATAGACATAGGCCTCCAACTTGGCCGTACCCACCTCCTTACAGACAGTGCGTGCTCCCTCCGCCTCATACAAGGATACTTAAACTGCCCTTCGGCTTACAGACACAACATCCACCGCGACACCCTCATATCCATCACACACACCCTTAAAACCCGCTGCGACGCTGGCATCTGTACACACCTCGGCAAAATCAAAGCACACAACCACTCCTTAGGTAACGACCTCGCAGACACCCTCGCCAACCAAGTAGCGGATGGTCACCCACCCGACACTACATACACCACAGGTTCAGAGGTCGCGATAGGCCACTGGACCTAGCCATACACCCTCATTCCACAAACCCTAGGGGACCCCATACCTTACAGATACACTAACCTCAAAGCCGACGCACACACCTACAGCACCAAACACACACACACACACACACCCCTCTCGCAAACTACCAAACACGGTGCCCTCCTCGCCCGCGCCGCGGGGGACGGTGCTGATTTCTGTTTCCACAAAAAACACTCAACCCTCACGAATATCCAGTTTACACACAAACAAGAATTCATGTGGGGAGTCCACAACACCTGCCTACTCACCCATAACCCCACCCTACGCTGCCCCCTATGTGGCCAACTCACTAGTAACGGCCACATGGCCGGTAACTGCCCCACCATGTCTGGTCTAAGACATGACCGACACAATAGCGCGCTGCAACTCCTCCTCTCCCTACTGGAACGCCACAACGGGGGCCGCTGGGAAACCATCACCGCAGACTTCGGTAACAAACCCATCAAATCTTTTGCTTCCCCTCTCTTGCCCACACTCCTCTTGACTGTCACCCACCTCTGTTAGAGTTGGGAACGGATAGTTACACGGAGGTCGTGCCGGCCCCACCAGGGGGGCCGGCTGTGGTGACTAGAGAAGTGTGTGGAGAGAGATGGCGGCCGGCGAAGGCACCGGCAAGGCCGGCCGACCGCCACTAATAGGGAATAGAGTACCGCTAATAGCATAACACTAAGTACTAGAATGACAAATAGCTTCCTTGTACATAAGTACTATGCAACGGGATGCTAGTGCTAACACCCCCCCTCAAGGTAGCCGAGGTCTTGACGTCGTCCTAGCTTGCGTTGAGGAAGGTGTCATCTTGGTAGAAGGTGTAGTGCTTGTAGCGTGTGTCTCCGGCCGGGTAGGTGTAGCGACATGCGCTCACAAGAACGTGCCGCTACCGGCGAGTTGCCGATATGAAGCAGTTCCAAATGTACTGCGTAATGTACTATTTTCACATGTAGCGGGAAAAACTGTCCACGGGGGAATTAGGCGACGCATGAGAGCGACCGGCGAGGAAGAAGCACAGCCAACAAGGCCGTTAGGAGCGTGTAGGCACGCAAAAAAACATAGACGGGCGCTCGTGTTGACTCCCCCTTTCTCGCCGTGGGAAAGTTAAGCTCCTCGCTAAGTAAGGTGAGCGTTGCGGCATTACCTCGGGAAAAGACAATAACAGTACTAATTAAAGTACGCACGGGCCGAATTTTTCGCGGGTCGGTCTGAAAAACCAGATCCGGTCGAGAGCATCGGTAGGCTGAAGGCTAGGTGAGACAGAAAGCTGGGTGGGGCGAACGTGGCGCCGGGAGCTTTACACACGCTCTTCTCCTTTTTACGTGGGAGATGGTAGGACAGTCGCGGACAACCAGCTCGAAGGCGAAGCGTGGGGTCGGTGGGACGATGAATTACTAGCGTGGCGCCGAGCGCTTTACACACGCTCTACTCTTTTTTACGTGGGAGTCGGTAGGACTAGCGTGGCGCCGAGCGCTTTACACACGCTCTTCTCTAGTGTAACTTGGTGGAGGGCCCATAACTTGTTAGAGTTAGGAACGGATAGTTACACGGAGGTCGTGCCGGCCCCACCAGGGGGGCCGGCTGTGGTGACTAGAGAAGTGAGTGGAGAGAGATGGCGGCCGGCGAAGGCACCGGCAAGGCCGGCCGACCGCCACTAATAGGGAATAGAGTACCGCTAATAGCATAACACTAAGTATTAGAATGACAAATAGCTACCTTGTACATAAGTACTATGCAACGGGATGCTAGTGCTAACAACCTCACCCCACCCACATGCCCACCCGCCTTGTTGCTGCTGACGAAGGTCTCTCGCCCGACTCCCTAACCTCGTGTCCCGCCGTCCTACCCCCTGAGATACCCCCCCCCGCGCTACGACCCCCCGCACACAAACCGGATTTCATTCGCCTTCTCGATCCTCGATTTGTCGGTCACACCAACGGCCGCCGCCGATACGCATCCATCAAAAAGATTCAGATAGGAGAGTGGAAGTACTGCACGGACAATAACCTCTCCCACACAGCTCACCTCATCCGTGCCAAATACACACCCCTTGCAAACGCCATCCGCAGCCACTGGCCAGGCACAGTAGTTGACATCCTTCCTATCGTCATGAGCCGCACAGGTACACCGCACTCCTCCACCATCACGAGTCTCACCTCCCTACTCACAGCCCGCACAGACCCCCCTGACAAACTCATCCCCAAAGCACGCCTCGACACGTCTCGCATCCTTGCACATCTCCACACGCACACTGTCCAATGGCTACATCATCTCTTACTCATATACCGCATCAAGTCCCGCACGACCTCCCGCCGCGCCTCCGCACGATGCCCCCTCGCACGACCCTAAGTGCACGCAACCCTCACCCCATCTTGCACACCTCCCCGGGGGGGAGTAAAACCCCCGAACACCCTTGGAGAGGTTGGATTTAGGTGGTTAACGGTCTAGCCCTGACTTGTAAGTTCCCTGTATGGCATAGTTGGGAGGGCCCAGAGACAGCAGCCGGCGCATACGGCTTTTGGTGAAAAACCGGCGCATACGGTACATGTTGTAAACAATTTCAATTTCAATTTCAATTTCCCTAACGGTTCAAGCGCCCACGCGCGCACGGACAGTAAAATGTCCGCACACTATATAACACACCAGCAGCGATTGTGTGTCCACCATCTGCCTTTTGCGAGAGCTATCGCTCACGCAAACCCACCCACCCGATTCCCTCTCACATTGCGCGTAGGGTGGCCCAAGGGCCACCATTTCCAAATTCTGTAAGTGATCCACATCTTTGGCATAAGTGAGCCCCAACACAGCTTAAATCAATAGTATTAATGTGTAATTGAATTATTAACAATAACATGAATTAAAAATATATGTGTTTTCATTAATATGTACCATCAAGATATAATCCATAGGATGACATTTACTACGATTATAAATCAGATAATAGAAAAGGCTGAACAGCTTAAGGTCTCCCGCGGATGGTGGCAAAGTTCACCTGAGAACGCTAAACACGGTCTTGATAAAAAATATGTAAGGATTATATATCGTTAATAGTGACAGTCATTTTATTTAACACCTTCTGTCATCCACAGGGCGGGCGATTCGCGTCCTTTCGTGCTCGCGCTGGCATCGACGTCAGCAGCCAGAAGGACCACAACCTGACTGACGACAGCTCCCCGCCCGGAGCGACGACCCGCCCCCAGCGCGCACTCACAAGGCAAACCGCATCAGTATAGAGCCAATCCAAATCAGGGCTGTCGCTCAGATCCTGTCGCGTGTTGCCGCGGGCTTTCGTGTTCATCCCTGCTAGCCAGCCCGTGCTCTGTGCTGCCAGTACTTGTACCAACGCCATCAGCGGCAGCACCACGGCGGCGAGGAAAGCATGGCGGCGGCACGCTGCTGTATCGCTCGCGCCGGCCGAGCCCGTCTGCTCGCGTCCGCCTCCCTAGCCGCTGGCTCACCCACTGTACTAGCAGGTACGACCACGACCACGGAACGTTCCCCCCCTCGGTCTCTCATCTCCAGTCGCCAGTCCTCGCGTGTTTTCCGGGTTGTTTCCGTGCAGTTCCGGACTGACGAAGTCGCCAATGTGTTCGTTGCCCTTCCCAGCCGCGGCCTCCTCCTCCACCGTTGCCCTCCTCAGCGCTACTACTCGCCCACTAGCGAGTAGCCACTGCGAAGCCACGCATATGCAGCGCCCTGGACAGCTGCTGGTACGAATTCCCGCTCACCCCCTGCCAAACAGCGGCCGCGGTCGTGGTTGTGTCCTGCTACGGGGTAAGCAGTGAACCCGAAACCCTAATCATCCTTCTAACCTTTCTCTTTCTCTGTGTGTCTACCTGTCTCCCCTTTTGCAGTTTGCTTCCTTCGCTACCCGAGGGCTGTCGTCCAATGCGAAAAACCCATCCAAGGACGGCGATGGGAAAAAGAAAACGGCAGAGGTGAGGTGTGCGTGGTGTGGAGGCGTGTTGTTGGAAGGGTGTGTGTGATGTTGAGGTGTGTGTGGTGAGGCGTGGTGACGTGGGAGGGGGGTGTCGATTGGTGAGGTGTGCGGGGTGTGGCGGTGTGTTGTGGGGAGGGGGTTATGCTTTTGTGAGGTGTGCGTGGTGTGGATGTGTGTTATGGGGAGGGGGTGGGTTGGTGAGGTGTGCGGGGTGTAGAGGTGTGTTGTGGGAGGGGGTTGTGCTTTTGTGAGGTGTGCGTGGTGTGGATGTGTGTTGTGGAGAGGGGGTGGGTTGGTGAGGTGTGCTTGGTGTGGAGGTGTGTTGTGGGAGGGGGTTGTGGTTTTGTGAGGTGTGCGTGGTGTGGATGTGTGTTGTGGGGAGGGGGTGGGTTGGTGAGGTGTGCTTGGTGTGGAGGGGTGTTGTGGGAGGGGGTTGCGGTTTTGTGAGGTGTGCGTGGTGTGGATGTGTGTTGTGGGAGGGGGGTGTGGGTTGGTGAGGTGTGCGGGGTGTGGCGGTGTGTTGGGTTGGGGGTGTTGCTTTTTCTCTTTTTGGGCGAGTGATTTTGGAAAGGACAGTGAGAGAGCAAGTGTTTGGAGCGGCAGACTTGTTCAGCGTCTGTGGCTGTGGTTGCGTGCAGGACTATTTGATGGAGCAGGAGGAGGCTTTTGATACTCTGACGGATAAAATACCGGAGAAGCCGGTGGGTGTGGTGGAGGGGACTTCATACACGGTCGTCATCTTGGCTGGCCTCGCGGTGGGTGCCTCCATTCCCCTCCTTCTCCAGCGAAATGGAACACTCCCTGCTCTATTGGGTCTGGCCTTGAGTGGCTGAAGACGCCGCTGATTGATGTGGCCATGTCCTTCGTAGCTGGCGGGTGCGACGGTGTGGGCGGTGGTGAAGGAGCTGCTGCTGGAGCCGAAGGAGTACACCGTGTTCAACAAGACGCTGGAGTTCATTAAGAATGACCCACGGGTCACCGTTCGCCTGGGGGGCAGCATCAGCGGTGTGGCCGCCTGGTGTGATGGGCATCATTCACTTAAACCTGCCATTCAGCGGGCAAAGCAAATAGTCCCCGCCTCTGACGTGTGATCTCTGCCCGTGCAGGCTATGGCGCGGACAGTCGGAACCGCGCTGCGCGGCAGCGTATCCCCAACAGGATATACACCGACCAGAACGGAATGGAACATGTGCAGGTAAGGCGGGGGAGGGGGAAAGCGATGACCCGGATGAGAGATAAGAAGGGGGGAGTGGTCTAGGAGGTATGAGTGAGGGTGGGTGTGATGGAGAGGAGGTAGGAGTGCATACGGGGGGGGGTGTCGGATGAGAGGAACGAAGCATGGAAAGAGCGGTGGTATACTGGGGGAAAGCAGAGCAGGATGGCGGGACATGCAGCATGAGACTGGCAGAAGTAAAGTGAGGGAGCGAGAGGGTTTGATCGTATTTCTGTTTACTGTGGTGTATTTTTGTCTATCTTTTTGCGTCGTTCTTCTTGACTGTGTGTACGAATTGTGCTTTCATTGTTTGCGATTTTGTGTGTCACTGGCGTGTTGGTATTGTGCATAACTAGTTTGTGTGCACGCGATCTTGTGTTTTTGTTTGTGGATGCATATTTGTGTATGTATGTATGTTTTCATGTATGTGTCTGTGGGTATGTGCGTTTTTGTTTGCATGATATGCTGGTTTTGTTGTTCACGCGGTTGAAATTTAAGTTTGTGAGTGGCTGTTTGTTGATATGATTATCTGTATTTATTTCTATGCATGCCTTGTCTATGTTCTGTTGTCGCGGGTGATCATGTTCGCTTTTGGGTATTCCATTGCTTTGTGCCTGCTTGTGTATTTGTTAAGCAACGCAGTGTGTGTATGTCTGTGTCTGTATGTGTGTGTGTGTGTGTGTGTGTGTGTGTGTGTGTGTGTGTGTGTGTACGCGCGCGCATGTGTGTCGCCGTTTATTTAGATATTCTGGGAGGGTGTTTGGGTCTGTGAGCTGGCATCTGCGCAAGAGGACAGCGGGAGAGGAGGACACTGAGGGTTATTGAGCGTTGGGTATGAATATACGAGAGTCAACGAGGGGGGGGTATTTGGGAGCCGTGCATGATAGCATACAAGCAGAATGGAAGACGGGAGAAGAACAAGCTGTGAAATAGTGCGAATAGCGGTTGGGCGTGGTGCGAATAGTGGTTGGGCGTGGTGCAGGGGGTTAAAATTAGGGGACAAGAGGAGAGCATGAAGCTAGGGGGGGGGGGCTACGGGGGTATCAGGCTGGGAGGGGAAGAGGGCGGGGGGATATGTTTACGAATGCATGTGAGTGTGTGTGTGTGTGTGTGTGTGTGTGTGTGTGTGTGTGTGTGTGACTGGTCTACGTGTGGTTTCGTGTACGTTCGCTTCTGTTCGTGTGTATATACATATTGCTTGTTGTGGGTTTTCTGCTTTATGAGGGTGTGTATGTGTATCTCTTTTATGCTGGTGCATCTATGTTTGGCAGTTTATTGTTGCATTCACTACGGAGAGTGTGGAAGGAAGGGGCAGCTTTGGTGCTAAGGAGTGGGGAGGTGGCTGAGGTGGGGCTTCGCGTTTGGGGGGTTTCGCAGGTGCAGTTTCAGGCGAAGGGTTCCGGCGGCGGCGCAACCGTGCATGCAGACATGTACATGGACGGTTCCAAGGAGTGGCAGTACACCTACCTCTACGTTGACGTGGACGCGCCCTACCCTCAGCGTCTGGTGCTGGTCAACCCGCAGTACGCCGCCTGAGCTACAATAAGCCATACATAGTTTAGCATGCGGGGAGAGCAGGAGGAAGACTGCAGCGCTGTGTAAGGACGTTCGGGAAACTGCGGTTCGCGCTGCTCTGCTCTTGCCAACAGCGCATTGCGTCCGTGTTCAGCTAGCCCACTTGCCTTTTGGGTGTTCCGTCGGACGGCGTGGTGTTTCTTTTGAGGGTTAAATTGGTACCAACCGTTTAGTAGGTGATTCTTGCAAAGCCTAAGTATTCCACTTTTGTGTGTGTGTGTGTGTGTGTGTGTGTGTGTGTGTGTGTGTGTGTGTGTGTGTGTGTGTGTGTGTGTGTCTATGGGGCGCGGGGGGGAAGGGGGGGGGAAGTGTGCCTGGGTGCGTGTGTTTATGTGTAACATGTGCTTGTGGGGTTTAAGTGTGTATGTTTGTGTGCTACTTAATTTCGATTGTGAAGTCGAAGTCCGTGTACGACTATGGGAGTGTATGTGTGTGCATGTGTATGCATGCTTGTGTGGGAGAGAGAGAGAGAGAGATGGTGTGCATAAGCGAGTATGTTTTATCTGTGTTTGTGTGTGTGTGTGGGGGGGGGTGTATATGTATTGGTGTATATGTAGTGGTCCTTTTGTAGCAAGGCATCGCCAATTGCATATTTAGAGGCATTAGCGCTGACTACGAACTCAGAGTCATGGCCGGTGTGTGTAGTGACTACTACCGGGGCATTAGTAAGACATAACTTAAACTTGTCAACCGCTTGTTGGTGTTTTATTTGTCAATCTGGTAGAGTAGAATGTTTGGTAAGTTCATGCAAAGGTCGAGCAATTTTCAAAAGGTTTAGCAAGTGTCTTCGATGACATTTTAGAAACCCCAAAAGCTGCGCACGTCCATGACGGAACCCGGAACAAGCCAATCCATAACGGCCTTTATTCTGCCAATAGAGGGAGTAATTCCCGTACGGTTTCCTAAAGGTTTGAGTGGAAAATGATGAAATTTCCAAGTTTTGTTTTGCCCCATTCACAATTTGTAGGGCGAATAGATAGATTATTTCGACAAGTCGGGATAGGGCTTCCTCAACATGTTGCATGTGGGAGTCAACATCCTTACTGACAATGATGATACCATCCACATAATAAATTACGAATTTATTTTAGAAATTTTGCTGAGGTTGTTTTTTGTCGACATGGCAAGACAAGATGGAATTATCATATCGTTGTAAGCTGCGTGGAGCTTTGCATAGGCCAAATGGCATAACGCGCATTTCAAATCGACCATATTGTTTAATGAAAGATATCTTTTCAACATCTGGTTGATGGAGACGGAGTTGGTGAAAAGCAGTCGAAATGTCAATTGTGGACCATACTTTACCTCTACCGACAATAACGAGGACTGTGTCAATCCGCGGTAGAGGGTAGGCTGATTTTTTTGTGATCCGGTTGAGGCCTTTGTAATCAACGCACATCCGCAGTTTTATATTTTTCTTGCGAGCAAACTTGACGGGTAAAGTATACGGGTTATTACGCCCTCGGACCTAACTGTTTTTCAGATACGTTTCTAATTGGCGCTGCAACTCTGTAGTTTTTGCTGGGCTCGTGCGGTAAACCTTAGGTGCTGGGGGTTGTGAATTAGGCTCCAATTCGATATGGTGGTCATAGATACCATGGTAGGAGGGGAGGCCAGAAAACAATATATGTATGATTATACCGTTTCAGGAAAGTGTGCAACATGGCATCCTAGGCACGGCCCAATTCAATTTCAATATGAAACTCATCGTGAGCTGAGCGGCCAAGAAGATTGATATGTGGTACATCACCCTTGACCTTTGCAACTGCGGCCAATGACGCATCGTCCGAAATTTGAATTACGGTTGAAAAACGCAAAGCGGCATCTTTATCATTTTTCGATGATTCTCTTATTTTATTTGATGTGGTATAATCTCAACCGAAGCAAGGCGAGGCGATGTAATAGCAGAAGAGAAATAATAGAGTTGGTTTGGTGATTTAACGCATTAGGGTACAAGTGGTCCACTTGATGTCACGATTTTCATCTTTTCGCCAAGGAAGGCCTAGGATGATGTTAGCAAGATAATTTAAGGTACTAAGAACCAAAAAATTTCATGTGATAACAAATCCACTGAGGAGAGTGATTGAGTTTGTTGCATATTGATTTGCATAAACAACAGTCTTAGAATCAGCGAGTGAATTGCGCATTATCGTGAACCATACCTGAATGGCAAGAAGGCCACTTAGCGACATCCACTCTTTTCCGACGCATGTGGCCTACATGTGCCGAAGGTCCCGGGTTCGAAACCCGCGAGAGGCAAATTCCGGTACATAGGTGAACCGCGGTCTAGAAGAAGACCACCCCACCTTCCACACTCAAGACAAGATGTTATCAATGCGCTGTGTAATCACTTTCAGCTTGCGGACCGTCTCTGCGGGAACGAAATGTCTTTTTGCACCACTCTAAATTAAGGCATATAAAGACGTTGAAGACAGAGGTGTGATCAGTCAAATTGCCCTTGATTTTCATTAAGTCAGTTACAATTTGCTGTGGTGTAAGGTTGCCATGCGTATTCTCATCTCGTAAGTATTGCAATTTTTGGTCTTTGTTTCAATACCATGTTCGTAAACATAGTTAGCGGCAGAGGCATGAGCAAAAGAAGAGCGTTCCTCGATCGTATGATCATCGAGGTAGATAATCACTTTAAAAAGTGTTGGCCCTTGTGGTACAAATTCACTGCTTTTGACACAAAGACCCGAAAATAGAAAAGTACCTTTAGGGTAGATATGAAGTAGTTCATATTTATTGAAAATGTGTTTAAAGAACGAGTCAGATCGCCATTTCGGAACAATAGTCAAGCGGATCAGCGGAGCATTTAAGCTCAAAAGCGACGAGAAATTCACGCGATCTTGCCCACGGTGGATTAAACCCTAGGGACTAAATCTTGCTGCGAAATGAAACTTGGTAGCGGTGCATTGTGAACCCGAGTAGCAAAATCAACCGTTAATGTTCCATAAAGACAGTTCATGCGTTCAAATCTTTTAGTATCAAATGAAATATTGTTGTTATTATTCAGAAAAATGTTATTGTCTTTACCACCAACAATGTCTATATTTGCTGTTTATACTTCTCACATGTAGTGAACTGTGTTGAAGTAGTGGGTCCATGAGACGCAAAACTAGACTTGCGGCTTTATTTTTTGCGTCTACATTTTTGCCACGGTGTAGTCGATGGAGGGCATTTTCAGTTCCTATTAAAGATGCAGTTACCTTACGTTTATGTAGAGGTCCATCATGAGAGGCAGCAATAACACACATGATGTTTAATGCCGATATACAATTAATGGCGTTTAACAAGCCATCAGTTTAGGGCCACGAGTCCGCACCCAAATGTTTAGTAGAGAGCGCTCACAAAGCAAAGCTCATCCGAAAAAGACATGAGGGACTCAAATGGACATAGACGAATAAATAGCGAACAGTTAGTGTAATCATTGCGCAAGATGCAGTTATCTATCTATCTAACACGAGTGTTATTGAACCCGGGTGCAATAAAAAGCGAGGTGTCGTCGACCCGCTATAATTGTACCCATATCTCACCAGTTTTGACGTCCTTTGAGCTTGTTGACCCTAAGACACCCTTCTCAGCGTGTCCGAGTTTTTATTCCTTATTAGAATTTCAAGTGTAGTTTTCATAAACCCTAAAATGTGGCAATCGGCCAAGTTTCGGCGGGAAACTGACAGGAAAAATGCTATGAGAGGGATTTTCTACCAAAAACCGATGAGCGGACTCAACGTCAGAGGTCCCTTGATGCATGTGGAAAGCGGCAGATTGAAACGTGCTTACTAAGTGAAAACAGGTCGAATGCGCCGATCTTTTGTCGACAAAACGCCTTCCATTGTCGTACTATGTCGATAATCGAACAACAACACCGCTAACTTTAAGGAACGGTGCATGCATGAAAGAAATGGGTGATATCACACGGGACAACATGTTTGCATGCTTGCTTGCCTGGCGGATGACATGGTCATCAATAGGCCTTGCCGATGTTGGGCCCGCTACACCGTCGCGGTTCTTGTGATCGGTGACATCATGAACGACGCGTGAGGAAAGCGCCAATGGCATGTGCACTTTCAAATAAATATTAGTGCACGAATATATACACCCACGCACGCGCGCGCGCACACAATACACAAGCACATAAAATAAGGAACAACGAATATCTTCTCATAAGCATACACATTATACACGCACTGTCCCACCGTCATACACACACCACAACACAAACATACATTAACATAAAAGTCATAGCACACACACACACACTCAGGCACAAATACACGCACACACACACACACACACACACACACACGCACGCATAAGACCCCATTATTTGCACAATTGCTCACGCAGATACACGCACGCTCTCTCTCTCTCTCTCTCTCTTTCTCACACACACACAAACACACACACACACACACACACACACACACACACACACACACACACACACACACACACACACACACACACACACAATCATCATAACATTCACACAACAACGCACACACAAAGATATTGGCAATGAAATGTTTTTTTTACAACAATACCAGAATTAACCGGCTGCTGTCTCTCGCCCCCCCTGTTTGTGCCTAGTGAACTCATTTAGCTAGGGGCTAGACCGTGAACCACCAATCCCAACCTCTCCATTGGCAGTGACGATACCGTCTAAAACATATACGTAACCAAGTATTCGTTATTTTTTGATCTATACGTAATTTTTTGGATACAATACGAAAAAAAGTGTTGCTAGTCTCCACGATACGCGGCCTGCTCCAACCGTTGCGGGGATGCTGATCAGCGAGGCTCGTCAGCTTGAGTTGATCTAGGCGAACGTGCATGACCTCGGGTACCGTGCGACTCCGGTCGTGCCGGAGCTAGGAGGAAAGGCATGTGAAAAACCTCCTCGCTCAGATCTTCGCCGGTCCCGTCTCGATCCGTGCTCATCTCCGCCCGAGATATTGGCTGCTCCTCCCGACCCACCTCGCCACCTAGCCGAGTCTTCCCTCCTCCTTCGGGGGATGGGAAGAGAAAATAACTAAGTTGCAGACGGTGTCCGGCTAGCTCTCGTGCCCCCGTGCAAGATGTTCTCATGTCCCATGTCCTTGATCCGTATGTTTCCAACACCTATATGATCGCGCTGTGGCCGGTCGGACCCTCCCGTGGTGGTTTACGTTGTTAGGGGGCCGCCTATACGAGCAGTGTGCCGTTACGATAACCTTAGGCACACTCCCTGAGGTAGCCTGTCGATAAAATGGTACCGACTAGGGAAGGGGTAGGTCGGACACGGGGATCGAATCGCCGCGCCACCAAAAATGTTGGGTACGGGAATGTTTTCCAAAAACCCCCCGTCCCGGGGTTTTCCGGCGGCGGATGATCCTGAGGACCTCCGCCGCCAGGCCGTGTCGCTGCTCCGGCTGCGACCCTCCTCCGTCATGCGTAGCTTCAAGTCTCGCCCCCAGGGGAGACATAAAACTCAAAGGGTTGTCGAGTGCTAGCGAGCGCCGTGCCCTAGCGCTGCATCCCAACTGCAACACCCTCGTCCGCCGCCAACTGCAACACCCTCGTCCCACCGCTGATCCGTCCGTACCCTTCTTCGCCAAAAAGCATTCCGCAGACATCGTTCCCGTCAGGATGGGAGAGTATCTTCGAGTTTTTAGTCGCTGGAAAACATGTCAGACTCGCCGAGCGGGGGATTCATGTGATGGTGTACGGGTATCATGCTTTTCCAATGCCCTCCGTACAAGGCTTCCCGGCAGCTGTTGATCCCGAGGATCGCAAATGTCGGTACCTCGTTCAGCCCCCTACCGTGCCAAGCCTTGCAAGGCTACGGGGTTACCAGCGCCCACCGCGTGGAGGTAGAGGTAGGTGCCGACGGGCATGTGAACGCACCCCCCTCCGGGGCCGCTGCCGGTGTGGCGCCGGCGGGCGCCGAGATATTGGCAATAACACATTAGTGGGCGCATATAATCACACACACACACACACACACACACACACACACACACACACACACACACACACACACACACACACACACTCTCACTCACGCATGCACACCCCAAAAATGACACAAACACACACTTCACAACAAACTAACATAATTATGCAATATAAAACCACGAATATATGCAAAAGTTGGCGAGCGCCTCTTGAGTATCACACTCACATTCATTATAGCACACACGACACGGCACGCGCAAACACTGCACCCAAAAAGCATCGAAACCTTTCAAATTAATGCCGGTGAGTTTTGCAAGCCACGGGCGTTCATGCGCGACATAGGCTCATCGCATTGATCACTGCGGCTAGTGCGGGGGAAGCCGGAAGGAGACCACGAGGAATAAAACACCTAGTTGCTTTGGACATGGCATTTGGAGGTGGGTTACTAACTAGAGGCCGGATCGGGGCGGCAAGTTCGAAAGGAGCGGCTGGATATATATATGCGCCGGTATATCATGGCTATGATGGACGGCGTGCGTTAGGAACAACAAAAACTCTACTTCACTTGTAGTCACAATGGCAAGACTAATCGTCGAAAGGCGGTTAATCGGGACGGGAGTGATTGAGGCGGTGAGTGTGGTCGTCTATATGCTGATCGCGTAGGGTGATCCCGAGGAATAACGCGCGTACGACTCTTCCGTCCACGATTGGCGAGTCCAATGGCCACAATTTACCGCTCCACGCCCTCTAAAGCATGCTCAGCGTTGATGTGAACCGATACGGTCGCGGTTTGGCATGTAAGCTCGCTGCGTTTGGCGTAACTAGTGTTCATAAGGACGGCGGCGTAGTGGTGGTTTTGGGTGGTGAGATTGGCGATGCGCACGGATGGCGGCAAAATCAATGTGAGATCAAACGGCCACCGACTGCCACAAAAACCAAAATCTAGCTTTCTTGAGGTGTTCTCTACGCATGTGCACCTTTGACTGCCGTACTTTTAAGCGTAGTGATTGCTCTCGTTTTAGTTTTGTAAATACTGCATCCCGGTGCAATGTAGCTGCACCCGGGTGCAATGCCGTTAGGTCGATAGTTATATTAAACAATACATATTATGTGTGAAATCGATTTTATAATTGGAGGCCGCAATTGATTGAAGTTGCATTTTGTTGGAACATATGATTTGCATAATGGTATCGCTAAGGGACCACACTATTGTTAGAAAAGAAAATTTCGGCATCATGGAGTGTCCTACAGTGGAATTTGCAATTAAGATATCGATGAGGGATCCTTGCATGAAGGAAAGACATCTTTGAGAAATTTTAGAAAGTACAAGTAAGATATCGATGAGGGATTCTTGTATGAAGGAAAGACATCTTAGATTGATTTTAGAAGGTAAAAGTAAGACATCGTTGAGGGACCCTTCTATGAAGGAAAAGGGCACGCTACAGGAGAACAACACCGTATGCATTTGTAGTCACTGCTCCGAAGTCGGCATGCGTGACCAAAGAAATTGGAACACTAGCAAAACAGAAAAGATACCGCATAACAACGGCTGAAATGTGTATTGTAAACTAGGAAGTACACAGAATGAGGGCCTCAGGTTTTGCGAAGTGCATCGAGCCATAAGAAGAAAATACCTATTGCAGAGGCGGTACGTAGTTTAGCAGCTAGTGATTGCTGAATGACGCAAGGAGGTAGCGCGCGTAGCGACTATGTAAAGCGGAAAAATATTGCTTTTGGTTATTCATCGAAACACAGTCTACGACGTGTAAGAATACGTCAAGTGCCGAGGGTGAGTAGGCCGGTCAAGGCAACAAGAGGGATAGGACCGAGATGGGTAAAAGCATCAGTGTAATAGGTTGTGTCATGTATGCAATTGACAAATGGGTAGAAAGTGTGTGGAAAAGAGAAATCTTCTTATAAGTTATGAAGTTGGTTTGTCACTATACTTATCAACAAGTCGTCGAGGCTTCATGTAGAACGCTCTTCGGATAGCATATTCCACGTCAAAATCAGATCCGCGAGCATGCACCAAGGTATTCCATGTGAGGAAGCTCGCGCGGTAACATGGAGCCATTGCATGGCGCATGTGATGCATATGAATTTGATGACGCAAGTTACAAATTACATATTATATTATCTCTACAACAAGTACCAATAAATCGGTTGGTGTCTCAGGGCGTACCCAATACTGCATTCTAGGACTAAGGAATAGGGTTTTAAGCCGGGGGGTCTCCTTGTCCACCCCTCTCCGTCGGCATTAACAACAAAATATAAATCATATAGGGATAGTCAAGGACTATCGCTACGAAAAAAATTAAAAAGTATTGTGTCCCTATCTCCACGATTCGCGGCCCGCTCCCGCCGCTCGAGGGCGTTGATCGTCCTAGGTGGTCGGCATGCGATGGTCGAGTCAGGCATGCTTGACCTAGGCTTATGTGCAACTCCGGTCGTGCAAGAGCTGGGGGGAGGCATGCGAGAAACCCCCGCCTTCAGGTTGTCGAAAGCCCCGACTCGATCCACGCACACTCTCGTCGGAGATTAACGCTCCTCCCGTCGAAGTCTTCCTCCTAGCATAGGCTCCCCCCTCCTTTCGGGCTGTGAAGAGAAACCCATAGCCACAACCGGTTGCCATCTTTCACTCCTCCCGTCGCGTTCGTCATGTCCCGGTCGGCTGCCAATTGTTTCCGGCCCCGGTCATCCTTGCAATACCACCCGTACCCTCCCCTTGTGGTTTACGATGCTAGGGGGCCGCCTATATGGGTTGTGTGCCTTCGTTAAAACCCTAGCACACCACTTGAGGCACTCTGGTCGATGGCGGGTATTGACTAGGGGAGAGGTCATGTGGGAAAGTTAGATCGGGGATCTGACTTCAAAGGCGTCGAGTACGGACGCTTGGACCAAAACCCTCCGTACATGGTTTTTCTAGCGGTGGCCGATCTTTGATGAGCACCGCTAGACGGTGCCGCTTCTCTCGCCGCGGTTGTCCTCCTCGCTAATGGTGTCGAGCTCCACCCCATGGATGGGTTTGCTCGACCTCAAGAGCGCCGGTCAACGTCGAGCGAGCGCCCTTCCCTATCGTTGCTTCCCGCGTCCCAAAATCGTTGATCCGCCCGTACCCTTGTCGCCAAAAATATTTCACTGTCACCGCCCCCGCCTCCTTATCGGGAGAATTAGTGTGAGTATCTAGTCGCGAGAAAACATATCCGAATGGCCAAGCGGGAGATCTTAGTGTTCGAGTACGGATATTATGATTCCCAAAACCCTTCGGACACGGCTTCCCGACAGTTGATCACGCGGATCGCAGCTACATGTACCTCGTTTAGCCCCCTACCGTGCCATGCCTGGCACGGCTACGCAATAACCAACGCCCACCGCGTGGATGTAGAGGTAGGTGCCGATGGGCCTGCGAGCGCACCCCTCTCCGGCGCATCCGCCACTGCGCCGCTGGCGGGCGTTGACGCACGTTAATGCATGATCTGACGATCTAAAACGTTAGTTGGACATGCTGACATATACTCCTCCACAAATGCCCGGACAAGATTTCGCACCTTCGCAAGTAAAAAATTTAACCATGTGTCGATTTTATTGACTCATCTCCTGAAATCCTAGGCAATGTTTTGGCGCCCAAGATGGAATGCGCCGACAACTCGGGGGGGGGGGGGGGGGGGGGGGGGGCGAATTCGAGCACAGTCGGGCTTGTGTATTTGGGGTTATCGCGCCCCCACCCGTGCGGCACGCTCTTTCAAACATTCGCCGTGCTTGTCAGACGAAAAGAGTAACGGGCGCACAACGCCGCAGTATGAATGATAATGCGACGGTCGCACAAATATAATGCATGAGCGACAGAGGGAGGAGGTTTTGGGCATGCCGCTGTGGGGAAAACGCACGAAATCGCGTATGTAGACTTACCGCCGATATGTGCACAGCCCAAGGGTAAGCAACCGCTTCGGCCACAATGTTCAAACGCTCATAACTTGGTCAAACATGGTCAAAACTCTTTGAAACAGGTACCGTTGGACGCGTCCTTTCAATGCGCGTCGAACACATCTACTCCGGAGTAGAAACATTCACAAAGGGAAGTTCTGTGAATCATTCGGCAAAGCTGAGCCGCAGTGCCAAGCAACACCCGTCGAATTTGGCTCACCTCATGAGGCGATTTGTGCGGGGTTTATCGATACATGTTAACCAATTCTTCGTTCATGTTGATTTTCGGGCCTTACTCCCGACGTGTGCCACGCGTGGGGCGGGTGTGGTTGGCACAAGCAAATATCCAAGCATTCCAAACACCACCGTCAACGTTATGCGTCCGTAACGGCCAAATTGGACCTCGTCCCTCCCCTAAGCGTTGGACAATGCCCAAGCGTGGCGCTCAGAACGACGTGTGTAGTTAAGACAATTTCTTGGACACTTATGGGCTTAATTCGACAAACTCCACCGACAACACCCGCTTTAAGGTGAGGTCTAAGCCCCCCGGATGACGGCCTACAGCTTGCTTCCCGGCTCTTCTGCAATTGGGTGGTATTCGGGTGTCGTCGTGCTTGATGTGGTGAGAGGGGAGCGTGTTCTTGACTAGCTTATATTAAAATAATGCATGTCTGGACTTTTGTGGAGGAGTGTTGATCATTATTGTAATCATTGACAGCTATACTTTCACTCGTATCTGTACCCTAGTACGGATACCATTATGTCCTACCACAGTACTGACGCGTATGTAACACACAGCACATATAATATATTAATGCATCACTGTGCATGTGCCGTATATATATCTGGAAAGGGGTATCACTCTTGGTACGGGTACTTATACTTGTCAAGGTGTAGCTCAGTAAAGCTTAGTATACTAGAACAATAACACACAATACACTTATAGTACACTACGCGGTACTGGTACGTGTTGGCTTCGTGGAACGGGAACCCGCCGCGTACAGGTACGGGTAGTCGAGCGTCAATGGAAGGCGCGTGTCCCAGAGCGGTGGTCCCCAGACGACCCCTCCATAGTTTTTGACGGCAGTCACAAACCCGTATCCCCAACCGCCCCCCCCAGTTGCAGCGTTGCAGCCCACAGCTGATTCAGACGGGAGAGGATCCCGATGCGCTAAAGTTACTGGGCAGCACCAGCCGCAGGGGTTTTCCTCCGACCAGCAGCAGAGCTACGGGGAGCTGTTTTGAGAGTCGCGGACAAAGGCGGACCGGGATGAGGACACCTGCGAGGAGGAGCAGCAAGTCAGCCCCGAAACAGGACCGAAGTTGGAGCAGAACCACGCGAAACACGCAAAAGCCCTTGTGGCTTGGCTGGAATCGTGTGTCTTCATGCTGGTTTCCGCTGCTGGTGCTGGCGTGGGTGGCGACCTTGCGGCCCGTGGCCGTGGATGCAGGTGCGTTGGGCTGCGCCTGTACTACGACTTTATTATTCTCTTAGTAGTTATTGTCATATTGTAAAATACGGGGGTATAATAAATTTTTGTAATACCCAATATCTGCACGGGGACGGGTAGGCTGCAAGCAGACTTTATAGTAGCAGAAAGTTCCGCCAGTGCTGGAAGCAGCGCTGGTACCAGTAGGGGTAAGGGTACCCAAAGCGACTTATGGAAGCAGATTCGAACATCCTCCCGCCGCGGCTAATACCACGCGCGATATCCAAGTCCGCCGACGGTGTCGCGTTGGGCCGAGTCAGTGTGGAAACCGGGCGCGACAAACACAGAAGCACTGCTACGGTGCGAATAATACCGATAACGACGAGTAGCTCCCGATCTCTCGTGGGGCAACGCACAGCAACCATGTTGGTGGAAGATAGCTTCAACGAAACCATAACGTCATGGGGTTGCAGTGTCGCCACCAGCGGTAGAGGTGCCAGCGAGTCGGGGCATCAGCTGCTCCTTTGACTGTGCGTACGGGTAGAAAGCGCAAGGATAGGGTTCGGGATGCTGCACAGCCTGGCATTTTGCTACATTTCATTGTCAAAATGATCTGTCCTTTCTGTCGTCAGTCTGTCGGCAACCATTTATCGTCCCGTATCATCTGCTCGATTTGATCTATAAATATAGTAAAATGGATTCAATGTTTCGAAAGCCAACTCGTGGTTTGGGAAATACAGGTGGATGGAGTATCTATCGCTCGCAGGGTATGGGATTAGGCTGCCGGTTAATTCTAAGTACTGCACATCACAACGTTGGGTCGAGAGTAGCGATGGTACTTTGGGTTCCTATCTTCGCGACGCTTTGCAGGAGGGTAGTGCTGATGCTGTGGCATGCCTTCCTGCTCCTCGGGCTCGGGTTTTTCCCTCCTTTCTTCTTTTTGCTTGGTGGCCTCCACTGCTTTTTCTTGTAAGAAATTCCTTACATGTATAGAGTAGCAGCGTTGTTTCAATTATTATACTACCAAAAATGTGGATGAGATACACATTGCGCGTGTGCTTTATTACAAAAAATACACATTTAGACTGTGTGTGTGTGTGTGTGTGTGTGTGTGTGTGTGTGTGTGTGTGTGTGTGTGTGTGTGACTTTTTTTCGGAGGGATCGGTCGGTGATTATGATTTTTCCGTTTTCGCTATCCGATGATGTCATTTGCCTTTTATTTCTGAAAGGCATTATGACTCTATGTTTTCAAATTTAGATTTTAACGCCCGTATAATGGCCGGATCTGGGTCTCGTCCCTGGAACAGGTACGCGTACAACAGAAACTTGTAATAAGCAATGGGTTAGCACAGAATGCTGATTGTGTTCCGGGTTTTCGGAGACCCCCTCCCCCCCAAAAAAATTAAAAAAATTAAAAATGCCCGAAATTATTGGACATCGGAGTGTTGAAAATACGTCATGTCCCTGAGATTTATACTAACTCGAAAATTTCTTCAATCTTAAAATCACCAAGCGTGACAATGGAGGGCACATACAGTGTATAATGAGGCAATATGGTTCATTACCTACATCGCGTCATTTTGGCTCCCGATGTAACACCCGCATGCACCAATATGCCCGCGGGTGATATTAGTGCCATGTGCGATGCCTCCCTCTGAGGCGCATGCATTGCACAAAGTGCAAGGGAAATGTGTGTGTGTGTGTTTATAACGGTGCAAGGCGAATGGGTTCGTGGGCTGGCAGTAAGGGCGTTCCACCCCACAACCCGCCGACATCGGCCCGGGAGTGGGTGGTAGCTACACAGCTCCTGCCCGTGCTGCTCGTTTGGCTTGCGCAATGTCCTGAGCCATAGGCATCTTTGCTCAACGCATGCCTAACATGATACCTGTGTCCTGGGGTTAAGCATACGTCACAAACAGGTAGCGACAGTGCATTATATAACCACATTTGTGTTAAGTAAACCCAACATACACCCACACAACCCCCACCAAAAAAAAAAACCGGAGAAATTTGTCTTCTATCGCTAATGACCAAAACACAGAATAGAATAAGTAGTGGAAAACAAACCAAGGAACAATAAAGGTTTCCGTACCCGTACAAATATAGGGAAGACAACATCGAGCTGTACCCGTACGTGTATTATACTGTGTCGGACTATTTACAAAAGTGATGCAACAGTTTTCATTAATTTTCATTAATATATTAACTTATTTACATTTGTTTCCCCCCACTTTTAAACGTTCCCTCGTTTTCCCACTACGCCAGGTCTGTGGCTCTCCACGATCAGCAAGCTGACGCCCAGCGATGGCGTGGCAAACACCGGTTTCGGCGTGGCCCTTGCTCTGGACGACAGTCGCCTGCTTGTGGGCGCCTTTGAAGCGGACACGGGCGCGGGTGAGGAGGCGGGGAAGGTGCACCTGTTCGCACCGGGCGCAGGCGGCGGCTGGGAGGATGCCGGCTCCATCCTGGAACCAAGAGGCGGCACCAACCACCACTTTGGCGTCTCCCTGTCCATGCAGGTACGCATGACATCTTATGTGCAACCACAAGTTATATGTTAAAAACAGCCCCCCCCCCCCCCCCCCCCCCCCCCTCTCTCTCTCTCTCTCTCTTTTTCCCCCTCTCTCCCTCGTTCTCTCGTGCTCTCTCGTGCTCGTTCTCTCGTGCTCTCTCGTGCTCTCACTCGTGCTCTCTCTCGTGCCTGACTTTACACAGCCAGCTCTCCAAACCGTGTTTTGTTTATGGGATTGGGCCTTTCACCAGCTATTTCCGCGTTTCGAATGACCCAACAGGATCCATTCTTTTTGACAATCATTGAGATATCTGTAATGATAATTTTTTGGTCTATTTTGCATTTCTGCACGACTTTAACTGCAAATGCAACGGTTGAGCAGCCTGCTCGGGAACCTGAGATTAGGTTCTCACGGAAACCCCCGTCCCTGGCTAAACGCGTAATTTGAGTTTTGGTGTTTTTCCTGAATCAATATTGTGTTTGATATGCAGAACTATAATTCCCTATAACTTTTCCAAACCCTAAACGGCGCTGTGGGCTGCAGGGCGACGCTCTGTTGGTCGGCGCGGAAGGTGTGGATGGAGTCGGCGCGGTATACCTCTTCACCTTCGCCAACGGCGAATGGAGTCAGAGCGGCGCGGCGCTGTCGTCCAGCGACGGCACCGACGGCGACTCGTTCGGCTCCGCTGTCGCGCTCAGCGACGATACGCTCACCGCGGTCGTGAGCGCGCCCGCGAAAGACACCGCGCGCGGTGCGGTGTACGTCTTCACGCGCGCTTCCGTCGGCGCCGCCTTCTCGCAGGTCGCAAAACTAACGGCCTCCGACGCCGGCGATTTCGACGCCTTTGGTGCCGCGCTCGCGCTGCGCGGCCGCACTTTACTCGTGGGCGCCACCTTCAAGCGCGAGACCTCGGCGCGCACGGGCGTCGTCTACGAGTTTGAGGGCAGCGGGGCGCAGTGGGTCGAGAAGGAGGCGGTGCTGGTGCCGGAGGGTGCGTTCCATTACTGACAGACTTTTTGCATTTATAATCACCTATGACAACGTAAATACATAATAGGCGGCTGCACCCGGACCTCAGATACTTTAGCATCCAAACTAGGTATGGTATTTGCGGCTGTGCGCATGGTTTGCTGTGGTTGTTGCGTTGAGATGAAATGTGCGCACTTCACAATTGTTCCTTACCTGATTTAGGGGTTGAGTTAGTGAGCGCAATGCAGACACTCGCGGTTATTGTGTTATGACTATATTCAGAATTACCATCAGATAGGGCATCAGAGCTTGCTTCCCTGGCTTCGGGAGTGTATGTGTGATCCGTTATGTGTCTTTGAATCTGCTCTTGGTGTGACTTCGCGTGTTCCGTCCCGAGCGATACTATGGCGAGTCCATCATAACCGACGAACAGCGGTAATGGCATTCGCGTGTTACTGAGGTACCCTTCGTAGCTCAGTACATATATTCATTTCCTATGAGGACGTTGAGCATGATTATGCTTTGTGTTGCTGTTGGAATGCAAATTGCTGTATCAATTGCGTGAACTAGTTGCAACATTTCGCGACTTTCGAGTTCGTAAACATTGTTAGAAAGAGTTCGACCTGTTCTTAGTTCTTCCCAGCATCCAAATGTGTGCTGACTGGCGTTGCCAAGGATGTTAATCCGTGGTTAGGATCGTGCGTTAATGTGGGGTTAATAAGCTCTGATGAAGTTCTCTTGGCATGGATAAGAGGAAGTGGTTGCTGATATGGAACGTCAAGGACGTTAAGAACCGTCGTTCTGAGATGGCGCTCGGCCCAAAAAGGGCAACGTGGGTGCTGACGGGAAAGGGCTGTGTGTGTGGGCGACAGACGGCCTCAACCTGGACTACTTTGGGAGCGCCATCGCAATTATAGATGGCGTGGATGTGGAGCTGGTGGTTGGCGCACAGAGCCGCGACACCGAAGACGGCGGCGTCAACGCGGGTGTGGTGTACATGTACCGTCGCACAGGCGCGGACGGGGCCTGGGAACGGGATGAGGAGATTGAGCCTGCGGACGGCGGCGCCTCGCACCAGTTCGGCACCTCCATCGCGCTCTTCAGCCCCACGATGACGGTTATGGTGGTGGGCGCGCCCCGTGCGGACGGCGATCTCGGCGCAGTGTACACATTCGCGCGTCCGCCCCCTCCACCACCCCCTCCCCCAAGCCCCCCACCCCCCTCCCCGCCACCACCCCCTCCCCCCGCCTCCCCTCCCCCCCCCTCCCCGCCCCCTCCTCCCCCCTCCCCTCCACCACCCCTCTCCCCAACCGCCACCAAGGTATGCAACCTTCCCGTCTCTACACTGTGGGGTGTCAGATTTTCCTGTGTACCTGCGGGAGTCAACTTATTTTGTCCTGAAGGTAACTGACGATTGCGTTGTGTGTGTGTGTGTGTGTGTGTGTGTGTGTGTGTGTGTGTGTTCTGCGTACTGGCTTGTGTTTTTGCAGCCCCCATCCACCTCCTCCTCCACCCAGTCCGCCCCCTCCCTCCCCCCCACCGCCATTTTCTCCTCGCTCGCCTCCACCGCCCAGGTAAGGCTCCGCTTTTTCGCTGAGCATCACAAACGGGTGGAGCAGTATTCGTTTGTTATTTTAATCCGCATGGCCTAGCTTGCTTATTTGTACACCTATCTCAACGCCATACACAGTTCTCTCTCTCTCTCTCACACACACACACACACACACACACACACACACACACACACACACACACACACACACACACACACACACACACACACTAGCCATACAATAGTAACTCATCAGACCACCTTTTTTTTCACCATATTGCCGCACTGCGTCTTTACTTGAGTTTGGCGCATGTTAGAGCCGCAGCTAATGTAGACACGCTTCACTGCCATACTCTTTGCGCATCTGTATTCCGTGTTGTGCGGGAATATCCACGCACGTTCTCCTTAAAGTGAGCAGTGTGTAATTGTACGGGTCCGGGAGAACATAGACGAGTTATATTTGACACGGCATGGCGCCATAATCCAGCGCATGTCGTGTCGCGGCGTCATGCTTTGATGGTTTGGGTTGTCAGATTATGGAGTCACATACACAACTATTTGATAAAGAGCTGACGTTGACATGCTGCTTTTGCCTTTTCCCCTCTGCAGTCCGCCGCCGAGCCCTCCAGCTTTGCCCCCTCCAGCACGACCTCCGCCCCCACCCCCTGCCTCCCCACCACCTCCGCGCCCACCACCGCCTCCTCCGCTGTTTCCAAGGTACGGCTCCCTTCCTGGCTTCAAGCTTGCCATTGTCTGAGTTACTACACGGCGGGCCAATTCTCAAGACAAGTTTAAGACAAACCTGTGACCTGTGACCTGTGCCTAGGATTAACACCTTTATTATGCGATGGTGAATGTTTTGTGATTGTGTCAATCGCCCTCTTACCTTTCGCATTATGTCTGGCATGTGTGGCACGCAGTCCTCCACCACGCGCGGGCCCTCCCTTGCCCTCTCCCCCGCCGTCACCCCCTTCTCCTCCCCCGCCAAGTCCCTCTCCTCCCCCTCCGAGCCCCCCGCCCCCCTCCCCTCCTCCCCCGAGCCCCCCGCCCCCCTCCCCTCCCCCGCCAAGCCCCCCACCGCCGCCATCCCCGCCCCCTCCCTCACCCCCTCCCTCGCCCCCTCCCCCGCCCCCAACTCCGACGCCCGGCATGCACACCGTCCTCAGCTTTGCGATACCCTTCCCTTCGCTGTCAGCAAAGTCCATGGCGGATGGCAGGTAGGTCTCGCCACCCCCCCGCCCCCCGGACATCGCTCGAGCATTGGATGCAGTGTTGTACAGTTACATATGTCAACCCTTAAATCACGAAACTCTGAACGCTTAGTTTTAATTACAAATGCTTGGTAAGCGTTCATGTTCTTTACTTCAATTGTTAATTTTTCATAATGTATGGATTTGGGATTTTCTTTTTTAGCAATTGAAAAATTTGCGTAATTGCATCGACTCTGAAAGACTTTGTCACGTTTTGGGCCTTCAGTTTCGAGGTTGGGTTCCGGCAGCTGTTCAAGGAGGCGGTGGTGGGTGCCACGGGGACGCCGCTGTCGGAGTGTCGCATCACAGTGCTCGAGGAGGTCAGCGGCGACATCCACGTGCGGGCGGTGGTGTACTACCCCATGGGCGAGCTGCCCGAGGGTGCCGTCGACCCGGAGGTGCTCGCGCATCAGCTGGAGACAGACTCAGTGGCCATATTCGCCAACACCACCGACTTCGTGACCATCTACGGCAACCCAACTCCCGCGTATGACGTCACGTTGCTGCACGTGTCGCCCCCTCCCTCGCCGCCTCACCCGCCACCCCCCAGCCCGCCACCCCTGCCCCCCTCACCGCCCCCACCGTCGCCCCCGCCCCCGCCAAGTCCACCGCCGAGCCCCCCATGCGGCGACTTCCCAGGTGCGCCACTCCAAAGTGTCATGTTTTATGATGGACGCGTTACCATGCTTTTAACCACACCCCGATCGCATGTAGAGCGACACTCGTCCCAATTCAAGCGTACTTGACGTTACCTAGCATTCCGTGTCACATCGAAACACAACCCATACGGGTCATGCGTATGTGTACTTGCCAATCACACGTCCTTCACGGCAGCGATGGGAGAGTGTTTATGAGAAGGCAGCCGGATAACCGTTAATGGAGGTTATTTTCAAAGTATATTAAATGATTCTCGAGAAATAAACCCGAATGCAGCGTTTCTTCATGCGACTCTTGCAACGAATTTGTGAATCTAGGGTGTCCATGTTGGCCCTGTTTCATTGTTGTCGAGGTGTGTGTTTCGTGAACATGGGCCTTCACTGCCAAGTTGCATCTGGACAAATGGCTAAAATGCAGCGTTGTGGGCTGACAATCTTCTGATCCGTTTGGATTGTTTATCGCATTGCAGGCCTCCCCGCGTGTCCTCCCCCTTCCCCCCCGCCGCCGAGCCCTCCCCCACCCAGCCCGCCCCCCCCGCCACCGTCGCCACCTCCGCCGCCGTTACCCCCACCACCCAGGTGTGCTTGCCCATTCGCCCCCTCGATATATCCTGCCCTACTCGTTATTTATGACTGCTTTTACTTGGGATTAAAGATATCCTCATTTCAAGTATTTGAAAAAATAAATCCACTTGTTCGAATGGAGTGGTGTATTGTTTTTGGTTTTATGTGTGTTTGGATTTCCCCTCGCGTTGATATTTGAAGGTTGTGATGTTTCAGATGTTGTGGATATAATTAATTGATTTAGGGCACTCTTGAGCACACTCTCCCACTTGACTCTCATGGGGGAGAGGAAAGGGTTGCGATTGCTCTGCGACGGATTGTAGCCGATCGGCAGCTATCAGAGCTTATTTGGGTTGATATGTAAGTTTGCTCGACATTGGTCATCAAAGTCGTTCGTTTATTCGTTTCTGATTGTTTGTTTTCTCATGTATTTGCTTCTTTTTAATTGTTTGTTCGTTTGCTTGCTTTCTCTTTTTAAGCTCATTTCTTGAAAATCGATAGCAATTTTATTTTGATTTTTTGTCATATTGTTTGTGGGACTCATGCACTTGTTTGCGTGTTTTACATGCGCAGCCCTCCTCCCCCCCCGCCCAGTCCCCCACCACCTCCCCCCAGCCCTCCACCTCCCCCTTCTCCTCCCCCACCCAGCCCCCCGCCCCCCTCTCCCCCCCCACCCACCCCTCCCTCCCCTCCCCCGCCCTCCCCACCCCCATCCCCTCCACCCCCACCTCGCCCTCCGCCCGCTTTTGCGGACCGCTTCGCTCACAGCGCGGCCACCAACGTCGCGCCGGACCGCACCACCTCCTCCGTGTTGGGCACATTGCGGCGGTGCGTAATTTCGTGTGAGGACGACCCCGCCTGCATGGGCTTCACCCGCCCCGCGTCAGCCTTCGACAACGACGTCGTGGCGTGCAACCTGGTTGACGGCGTGGAGGAAACGGTGGGCGACGCGCTGTGGTCAACGTTCACGCGGCTGGTGTTTGAGAACGCGCCGCCTGTGCCCGCCGCCCCACCCAGCCCCCCTCCCCCCTTACCCCCTCCCCCAATCCCCGAGTCGCCCCCACCTAGCCCCCCCTTGCCCCCGCCCCCATCCCCCCCCCCGCCCTCCCAGCCACCACCCAGGCCGCCTCCCGTCCCGCCCCCATCCCCTCCGCCCTCCCCGCCCCCACCCCCCACCCCCCCCGATGTGCCTGAAGACGAAGAGGACGATGAGGTGGGTGCCCTCCTTCATGGACTGTGTCGGACACCTGTGACAGCTCTCCATCCAATCGACTTTTACTAAAACTCTGCTGTGCGAGAACGGCTATTATTCTACCGTCGTTTGGGAGAACACGTGGAGTCAGTCGATACAGATAATGGATTCTTACAGAATACGTAGAGGCCGTCGATACTAATTTGTATTATGACGTCTATTGACGGAGTCTGCTGAGCGACTGGTTATTCGGTGGGTGTGTCGGTCCGCAATGCTATGATTTAGGAGGGAGACGAGGAGGAGCTGACCAAAATCATCGACACCACCCCTCCCGTAATCACACTGCTCGGCGACGGTGAGCTGGTCGAGCGGCAGCGTGGCAGCCGCATGATGACTTTTATGACCCACTTTGTGTCATTGGGCGGCGAGTGGACGGAGCCGCCGGTGGCCATCACCGACGACCTCGACCCCACGCTCAACGTCTCCTCCACCGTCCTGTATGGCGGGCGGGTCAACTCGGACGTCCCCACCCTCCCCGACGCGCCCATCGAGCTGCGCTACTCTGTGGTGGATGCGAGTGGGAACTCGGCGCTGTCGGTAGGACGGCTGGTGCACATCACGTGCCCCGAGTCGGCGCCGGCCTGCGCTGGCGACGTCTTCGACCCCGACCCCTCGTGCCCCGTGCTGGGCGTCTGCGGGACATCTTCCGAGCTGCAGTCCATCGTCGCCAATTATCTACCCACTGGCGAGGAGGAGGAGGGCGACGAGGTGACCATAACGCTGATTGGCGCGGAGGAGGTGGTGCTGGTGGAGGGCGACGAATACCGCCGCTGCCCGGCAGGATCTGCGCCAGCCGACGTCTGCGATCGGGGCGCGAGAGCGAGCACCGGGCCGAGCGACACCGCCTCCGCAGGTGACACACAGATGGGATCGTATCAGACACGACATAATCGTTCGTAAACCGCAACCGTGGCGAGAATCATACATGTTTATGTCAGTTTATCATCGCCACTGTATATACCCGTCAGTGGCTCAGTTCTATAGCACTTTATTACGGATATACATGGAGAACATCTCCAGCAATCGTCGCGAGTAGTTCATATTTTATGTCGCATACCTGTCGACGTCTGGTTGTGGTAGCCGAGCCTTCTTGATGTACATTAAGAGACCTTACATGTTTGCGCTTGCATTGCAGGCGGGAGTCTGACCGCGACGGTGGAGGCGTGCGCCGACGTCCCGTTACCGGGCGGGTTGGAGAACGCAACGTTCGCCGAGGTCGGGCTGGCTGCCTGCCGCCTCCCCTCCCCTCTCACTGTCGGCACGCACACCATCGCCTTCTCCACGCAGTTCGATGGTCGCACTCTGTCCGTCACCCGCACGCTCCGCGTCCTTCCCAACTGCCCGCCACCAGAGGTCGTATGTGCCGGCAACACCACCTGCTCCGTCGACTCCTTTTGCCCCGGAGAGTCGTCGAGTGACCTGCTCGCGGGGGAAGCTGAAGCGCCGGAACCGCCGCCCCTCCTCCTCAACTCCACCGGCGCCGCCCTCCACGTCGTGGTCCGCCAATTTACGACCTACAAGGCTTGCGCAGATGATTTTCCCTCCAGCGAGGACGTACCTTGCGAGCCAGCCCCCGTCTCTACCGCTCCCGTCTACGTCCTCCCGCCCTCTGTGCTCCCCTCGTCGTGCATATCTGTGGGATGTACTGGATACGAGTACGCGCGCGTCGGGATCGCGCCCGCGAACATAAATACTTCCGCCGAGGTGGGCACCGTCTTCACCATCTCCTACGTCGCCTTCGATGCCGCCACGCTTGGCCTCACCTACGCGGAGCGTACCGTCACCATCGATGACGCCTGTCCGAGTGGGCAAATCTACTGCAACGGTACTTGCGAAGTCGCGGATTGCGAGGTGGCGGCCCGACTGCGAGGGGAAACGGAACCGTCGGCCGAGCCGCGCCTCCGCCTTCTCGGCGCCGCCTACATGGTACTGCAGTACGGGCATCCTTGGCTCACCACCGGCGGCCGGCAGGGCAGCCTGCTCCCCTGCGAGGGTACCGCGACCACTGGCTGCGGTGCGCTGGCGTTTGATCCTCAGACAGGTAAGCGACGCGGGCGGAGTAGGACGTGGTTATTTAAAAAAAAACTTTTTGTTGTTTATGGCAGTTGGCGAGCCCGCTTCAAATAAAATGCACAAAATCGAAACGCTGCCTGGTTCTGCGAAGGTAACGATGACATGATACTCTATATCCGCAGGTGATATCCTGGACTCGTCGGTGGCGTCCGTCACTCTAGTGGAGAGCACACTGGCGGAGCAGCCCCACCGCTGCGACCCGAGCTTGGTGGGCGTGACGTCTGGGAGCCTGCGCTGCGCGCCCGGGCTGTACCAGTACACTTACACGCTGCGAGACGCGGACGGAAAAACGCTCAGCTCCGCCACTCGACAGGTACCAATCGCGACATCAAATGAATGCGCACAGCGAACGATACCTTCTACGCTTTTTTTCGAAGTCTGTTCATTTTAAGTCTAGTTATTGTTGCGCATTGCGAGTGAGCAGCGGACGACATAAGCCTTGTGAAGATGAATCACCTCCATTCCGTAATCCTATGCTGCCCCTTTTCATGCGAATAACTGAGCGCTCTCCGAGAATTAACCCAATATCCGTGAGCTCCATCTGAGCTTGTGATGTATTGTATCGGTGTTTCTGCTTTTTTCCTTGATAATTGCTAAATATATAGACAAAGCAGTAGCTATCAGAGTATTCATTGTTTTTATGTGTTACGAATTACAAGTTTTTAGTTCTTTGTGCCTGTCTTTTTTGTATTTTTGTAATCACGTACACACTAACCTTATGTCTCTCACCATGTATTTTTGTAATCATTAAGATAATCCATGGAGACCCATAGTCGTGTTACTCATTTTTCACACAAGCACACACACACACACACACTTTCTTCGCTCTCATCATGTATTCTTGTAACTATGCACACACACCCTGTGTGTCTCTCTCTGTATTTTTGTAATCATGGAAGTAATGCTCCTGTACCCATGGTAGCAATGCGCAGTAGTTAAAGACGTATTCCAATCCCAATCCCAATAAGTGCGCTATACATCATTTTTTTTTTTTTTATAAATAGATATAATTTTTTACAAGAAAAAGCAGTTAGGCCGTCAAGCCACCAATTCGATATTTTTTTGAAATAAAAATAGCCCATTTGCAGTACCGAATCCAATCGAGCTGATGATGAGGGGAGACACACACACACACACACACACACACACACACACGCACACACACACACACACACACACACACACACACACACACACACACACACACACACACACACACACAGATTTTAGCAAATTAATGTAGTAGGATTGCTGTGTTCCTATTATGAGGCTCCCCTCCACTGTAATTTTGTTATTCTTACCTAAATTGCTATTGCCAAGCATTGTAAATCGTCCATCACGTAGCCAATTAAACTGCCACGGCAATTATGCAACAAGATTGTAGTAAGTATGTTTCAGTGGCAATAATTTTCCTTTTCCTATACTACATAAGGAAAATTTCCGATATATTAGATAGCGGCCAATTAGACGTTATATTTGCGCCATTAAATGTTTTGTTTGTGAGCAACTGATATGTATCTCTCGAATGCTATGTCCGTTACGTTGACGCCCTTCCCTCCGCATGACGCAGGTCCTTATCCGCGCCGTCGCCTCCCTGTCCTTCCAGTTTCGGGTGCCAAATGTGGGCACGGAGGAGGAGGTGGCGGTGGAGGCGAACACGTTGACGATGCTGCGGGCGGCGCTGCTCGCGGCCGCCAACGCCGCGGGTGTGGAGGAGGGGATGCAGTTCGGACAGTCGTCTGTGTCAATCGGCGCGATTGAGGCGCTTCCCAACTCCGCAGGTCAGCCTGTCACGCCACACCTTAATAGTGTGATATCAATTCACGAGCATGCAACCACGCGGCTGCAATAGTATGCTTTGAGGTTCACATTTACTTCTTTATTTGTAAGTGGTAAGTGTGATTAGGTAAACCCTAACGACCATGCTGAAATGCTCTGCGGAATGTTTAGATTTTTTCCGCGCAACCACCGCAGCTCATTTTCTGTGCCGATGGTGGCGTGTAGTTGTATGTGCACCCGAAACTGGTACAATGATATTGTGGGTACTTGTGGCTTTGTCATTTAAAGGTTGGCTATTCCTTATCATTTTGATGCTGTTATCAATGGTATCGACAATTGTAGCATGGATACCAACAGTTTGGATCATTGCGGAAAATTTATTCTGTTTTTCGTTCAAGGCTTGCACCCGTTACGCATACTTTTTCATATGATCCAGGGCATCGAAGCTCGTGGATCTAGCTCACCGAGGGGGACGCTATACACGTCACGGCCCCGAACTGACGAGCGCTCGCTCTGTTTGCTTGCCCTCTCTCTGAACAGACGAGGCGCTCTTGCGGCTGGAACTACTAATGCCGTCTAACGTGCAGCTGAATCTCGCACCGGAGTACGTTGCGCAGTTTATTGTGGGCACCGGCGACGGCTCATCGGCCACGCGCAGACTGACCCAGGTCGGGCAAATCGATGTCGTGGGGTCCAGTTTTACTCCCGCCACCGTGGTTGACGAATTTGCAGGGCAATTGGCTACTGTATTAAGCGGACTCGCGCCTCTTCCCGATGCGCTGGACGCCGCGGCCGATTCGCTTGCGGCCACTGTCGATGCAACGACCGCGTGGCTCGCGACGGACGGCCGTGACGAAACGGCTTTGTCGTCGGCGACGGCCAAGTGGTTGGAGGACGCGAGCTCGGCGACAGCCACACTTGAAGGCAATCTCACCGCCGTAAGCGCTGCCGCAGACGCGTTGTTGGAGATGCAGATCGCCAACAACGCCGCCGCTTCGTCTTCTATCGCTGCGCTCGAGGAAGGAATCGCCGACGCGGAAGCCCTGCTGCGCAGCCTTGCCAACACACAGGAGTTCCTAGACTCGGTGCGCCCCTGACCGCCTGCTCGTTCCAACGACGCGTACTGCCTGCTTCGTGTGCTCCGTACTCCGCACGCAGTACTTGACAATTTCACACCCTTGCGCGAAACTCACTGCATCTGCATTTTCTTGAATGAATTATTTCTCAAAAATTGCGGAATATCTCCGCCGGCCTCTGAGCTGTGTCTCTTCCGTCAAGCTGTGCTTTCGTTTAGGGCATATTATGTGACCAAAGCTATGTTAAGACATCACGTCGCGTAGGATGCTTAGTTTTTTGCTCAATCAAAGGTTTTTTTCATTTTACCAGAGACGCGGTGGACATTACTTGTTTTCAACATCGCGTGTCGTGCATCGTATACGTCGCATTGTGAAGGGTGTCGACTGCATGTCGGCGATTGACACGCGACTGGAATCGTTAAATTCCCAAAGCTGGCTTCCGATAAAGCGACTCGATTAGTTTGGATGCTTTTGGCGAGTTTATGATGTCGTGTACCATTAGCATCAATCGATTGCTTTTTTATGTCTTGAGACCAAAAAATGCCGTTTTTCCTGCTTTATCAAATCGCGTGTAGTCAAGCAACGTTACTATTTGCGCTAAGCGATTTGGTATGTCATTATGAAGTATGGTTGCCTACATCTGAATGACACTTCGCTTTGCTGCTGCGGTAGGGCATTTTCTCACAAGTCCCACCCCCGCCGTTTGTGGTGCTATGCAGGTCCAAGGCATTTCCTCTGCAGATGACTCGACCCCACAGCCCTGCCTTGCTACCTCCTCTCCGCTTGTCGGCACCTACGCGATTAGCTTCGACGCGGAGAGCGATGACAACGCCGATACCGCAAGCCGTCGTCGACAGCTGCTGGTGACGTCAGGCAGCTCGTGGGAGCCTTTCGATAGCGCATCTATGTCGCCGATAGTGTTCGAATTCCTTGGCTATCGTATCGAGTCAGGCACACGGTCGCTGGTGGACCTCACGGGCGCGCCTGAGTTGGCCCGCTATCTGGGCCCCTCCAAGGGCGGGAACCGCGTAATTGGCGGCCTTTTGCTACATCAGACCCGCCGCGGCGCCGACCCCTCCGCCTGCGACATCCACTTCGACCACCTCTCCGTCGCCTGCGCAGAGAACCGTTTCCTTGAAAGGTAAGCGTCGAACCCTCGCGTCCTTAAACTCCTCGCCCATACCCTGATATATAGTTTTAGGTGCTTCCGTCGAAATATGAAGACGCCTCGAATTTTCTTGATTATGCGATTATGCGATTGTTGCTGGAGTGTTATTTGCGTTTTGCTTATGAATTCAGCGTTTCCGGTCTTCCCACCTCTCAGTGCTCAAAGCTTTCCGCTCATGACACCACTTCTTTTGCATTCCTAGACGTCAGAAATGATGATTCTTCTCATAACTGTGTTTTGCAAGAGTAGTTGTTAAAGCCCATCATGACCGTGATGGTGATAATTATTAGTGACTGCTCAAAACACGAAACTGATTTCTCTGCACTCGACACAGTGCGCTGGCCGAGCAAAACTCCTCTGTGCTGGCGGGGTACGTGAAGGACATTGCGAACCCTCTGCTGCCATATGGCGCGGACCCCGTCTTCATTCGCGGCCTGGAGCTATACAACCCGGCGCTGCAGGGTCAAGAGGCGCGCTTCTACAACACCACCCCCGGCTCCCCCGACCTCAACATCAACGACGCGCCCGTCCTATTCAGCCCCCGCTCCGTTCCCGGTACCCCCGCCGGCTTCCCTGTCGTGATGCCCCCCGAGCTCGACGCCTCGCGGGCCGCGATGCTGGTGGCTGCGCTGGAGCAGGGTAATTATTTCGACAGCCGGACCTCGAGTCTGACGCTCCGCGTGGCGGCGTTCAACCCAAAGCTCCGACTGCTGAGCTACGCCACCGCGCAGTTCACCTGGAACGCCGACGGCTCAATTTCCTTCTCCGCCTCCATCCCTGAAACCGTTCCCGCGTATACGCCCTCCCTCGGTAAATCCCTCCCTCCCTCTCCTTCGCAACTTCACAGCAAAAGCGGTACAGTGTTAGCATTTATTTGTTTCTTTCCACCAATGTTAATTATTCCATGCGATTGATTGATAAAAATTCAAATGGCCCGATAAGAAGCGACTTTTTCTAGTATTCATTTGAATTTAATGGAATCAATGTGTACCATATGACCACGAAATTGACGTCAGAATTATTTATGATTTGTAAGAGCTCTGCTTAATATTATTTGTCACACGTTTTTGCCTTACCGGGTGGCGAGAACGAGTGATTATCCAAGTATATTGCATATCTTTGGAAGTCAGCGGACGTCGTGATTGTTTTTTGAATGCGTAGAATTGGCTTCGATGTGAAGGTTTGCACTCGTAAGCGTGTCATCAGAGTGTGCCGAAATATGGGACCTCTGTAACATATTGGTGGTACTAAAGCGGGTTAACTTTGTTTGACTGTCTCTCGCGCTAATGCAGTGTCTAATTCTCGAAACTTTTTGCAATGCTGTGAATAGCTGTGAATGTAGGATTGTGGATTGTGCCTAAACGCATGACAATGTGCAGCCACACCGCCACCTATTTAGTCGACTAGCATTGTCTGATTTCCTTATGAACTGCCGCGTTGAGCAGGCGACATCGGCACCCTGGTGGCGCTCGCTGTGCTCGTCGCCTCGCTGGTGCTTATCTCCCACCTGCCGCTCCTCCTGTGGGATACCGTGGCGAGGTTGTTTGAGTCGTCAGCTCCAGTTGAGAAGACTCCGAGCACGAAGGAGGCGTGGGAGGAGGAAAATGTTGCGCCGGCAAAATCGTCTCGTCTGCGCGAGGGGTGGAGCGCGGGCCCGCTGCTGGATGCGCTGGTACTCGGCTTTTTAGTGTTCGGTGGCCTCGCGTCACTGTCGGGGCTGCTCATGCAGATGCAGCTCGACGGCCTCTCCACCTCGTACCCGATCTACGACGACATAACCACCGCACCCGCCGCGTTCTTTGAGCCCGCCAAGATGGAGGCTGTGGCGGGAAGCAGCGTGGAGATTCTGCCGTCGACGGAGTATGTCAACAGGTAGAAGTTCGAACATGGCACTGACGTGCTGAATGTTTGACTGGTTTTCACAACTTCCTCCGAATATTACTCTGAAGCCGTCGTTTCCGATATAACGACTGCATGTTGCTTTTTGTCGAGTATTCTCGCTCGTTTTAGAAAAGCTTGCCATTTTGAATGCGCCGCCTTTGAGCATTGCTGAGTAGGATTGTGTCTGATTAAGACATGTGGTTTCTGTGGTGTTTCGACATCCCGACCTTGGCACTCTTGAGGTTGTTTCGGCATAATAGATACCACCAATAAGGAACCGGCGGCTTTTCTCTATGATAGCTTGACAGACGTCTACACACTAGGTTATTGAGCATATTGTAACCTAGGTTATTGAGAATTTGCTCGGCGATATTTAATTTCATGTTTTACTTATACGAGTTTCTCGATGGATCGAATCGCTCACGGGTCGATTGGCTCACGCTCCCTGCTGCCGCCTCTAGGTGGATTCTTCCGGACAACGATACCGGATTGGAGGCGTATGGTGGTGCGCTGGAGTCCATCGGGTCGGTTTCAGCGGTGCTGACGATGGCCACGGCCGCGCACGGTGTCGCGCTGCTTCTGTCTATTATCCGACTACTCCATGCTTGGTCCTTCCAACCCCGCGTCGGTGTGATCACCGTCACGCTGCGCACTGTGGTGCCGGACGTTGCGCACCTGCTCCTCCTCGCGCTCG
Source organism: Tetraselmis chui (assembly GCA_026401115.1). Classification (NCBI taxonomy): domain Eukaryota; kingdom Viridiplantae; phylum Chlorophyta; class Chlorodendrophyceae; order Chlorodendrales; family Chlorodendraceae; genus Tetraselmis; species Tetraselmis chui. Next base: position 149,947 of record JAPMLY010000774.1, read on the forward strand.
TGCTCGTCGTGCTGTTAGGCTCTGCTGCGCACCTCATCGTCGGTGACGTGTACGGACAGCTGTCCACCCCCTGGGTGAGTGCCGAGTTCCTTTACGGATTCGGACCCGTAGACGCTAACATTCCGATGTAAACGCTAACTTTCCGACGCCCCGTATTTCCTGCTTTCTTTCAGGGCGCCATCGAGTTTGTGCTTTACTTCCTCCTCACCGGTGACATGGGCGACCTCCGTGCCGCAATCGAGCCGCCCGCGATGATGCGCAACGGTGTGACCCTTCTCGTGGGTCGGCTGCTCTACATGCTCATCCCGTTCATACTCGGCTACGTCGTGCTATCCTTCGTGCTCGCCATCGTGGGCGAGGGATATTATCATGCCAAGGACCAGCTCACGCGCTCTTCTCCCCACGGCGAGCTGCCGAACATGCTGGTGGAGGCCGCCGCGCTGATGCGTTACCGAAAGGGGCTGCGCGGTTCGCGGCACTGGAAAAAGCTGCCGCTCCGTGCTGGCGCGCGCGCCAAGCTGACGACGGAGGAGCGCGAGGAGAAGGTATACGGCGCTCCCTGCTGTTACACGTGCATTAATTGTGTATGGTCTTCGGATTGTTTCCAGTGTGCTCTTTCCCTATGCAGCTCAGAGGTTTCACGCGCAATATGCCTTGACGAAAATGTCTGGACTGTAAGAATTTATGATTTGTTTGCATATATTTATTCGGATACAATGACTGCATGTTAAATACCGCCGTTATATATTATCCCATCCTCCCTTCGCTAAATTGGCTTGTTTGAACTTGATTGACGATAGTCTGTCATCGTTGCTGTTCGTAATGATATTGGGTGCAATCTGTTGAATCAGATAGTGTTCGTTGTTGGCATGCTGCCCGTATTTGTTAGAACAAGAACACTGTCAGCAAGCGCTGTCTGTTTTCCGCGCTTAGCCGTCCTCTTGTCCGCATAACGCCACTAAGAGTCGCGAATATAAGTCAAGGGCTGTCGTTTCCCTCTCCCATCCCGTCGTCTTACTTAACACTTATGACGCGACTTATGCTTATGATTCCAATGCTGCTGTTTTCTATAGGTCAAGGAACGTGACGAGGAGGTTCAGATGGACGCGCTGAAGCTACTCGAGCATTGGTGCGCCAATGGACCCGCTGCCGACCCCATTGATGCCTTCCGTGCCCCGCCTCCGACGCCGTTGGAGGCCGTGACTGCGCTGCTGGCTGAGATGGAGGAGCAAGTGAAGTTTGTGGGGCGAGAGACGGAGTACGTCGAGGAAATGATGCTCGACGTGACGTATCATGTTGAGCACACTGCCGCTCTGTCGAGCATTGCGGCAAGGAAGAGTATGCTCGTAAGGGACTCTGCCGGCGATGACACGATTCAATCCCGCGTCGAAAAACAGGCCACCCGACAGCAGCTACGGGAAGACACCATGCGGATGCGGTCTTTGGGTGGGAAGTCGTCGCGCAACATGGGTTACACTGCGGGCGTCATTTTGGACAATCCTTCCGAACGTAGCGGCTCGAAAAGGCAAATGCAGTCTGATGCCTATCTGACAGACTTGCCGGGAACCCCCGACGAGTCTGCTCGCCGAAGCCAGCCCTCGAAAACTGGAGCATCCCTTCGGAGCCATGGGACGTGGAACAAGCCTCGGGACTCCCGCAGCCCGTTTGCCAGTCAGGACGGTGAAGACGAGATGAAAATGCGCGCGTCGTGGCGTCCTAACACGGGAGTATTGAAAGGGCAGTTCGACGTCGCCCCGGCAGCCGACCTCCCCGCCGACGTGCTACCGGACGGAGCGCGCGCGCGGCACACCCCCGAGGCGTCGCCTCCAAGGACACCCGAGATCGGCAATCTTTTCGCGGAACCGCCCGAAATGCGTGGTAGGGTTCCAGGCTCGGCGCCTGCGCAGACCCAGTCGTTAATAGTGTCCGGTGAGGAAGAGATGACGGGCAAGAAAAAGAACTCAAAAGCGGCGGCTCGTGATAGTTCTCGTCTCGCCCGAGCCTCAGTAGCTGGTGGCGAGGAAGCCTCCCATCGCAGCAAAACCAGCGACATGGTTTCCGATTTCTTCGGCCCAGACGACGCGATAGGCGGCATACCGGCGCCTGGTGATGACCCCTCCGTCAGCTCACGGACCAGACAATCGGAGCGCGGGTCGTACCATGGCGGCAGTAGCGAAGCTAGACTATTGGCGAGTCCACCTGGTGCACCGGCCGGTGCGGGCTACTTCCTCCAGCCCCGGGGACGCGGGCGGTCGACGGCAGCGTCGGCTCGGAAGGGTCCGACAGGCGGGGCTCAGCGGCACCAGCATCACTACCATAGCACGGGAGGGGCGTTCGGCAACAATGACAGCGATGATGTGTTTACTACGACGGCCAGTAACTGGGGCAACTGGGCCACCCCGGCGCCTTCTGACCCCAACGTGCGCGTAAGCACGACCAGCGTCGCGGTTCCGCCAGGCACCACGGGCGGCGCCGAGCGCAGGCCACGCGGAGTCATGGGCCAACTCGCCAACTTCTTCCGCCCTGGAACTGCCATGTAGACATTATCGCACTGCTCGTAATATCTAGTGTGTTAAAGTAGTTTGACATGACAGAGTCGTGAGGTCTGCTCTGACCAATGACAGCTTACGGCAGCACGGCGACTCGTCAATTCACCCCTAAATGAGAGCAGGTCGAGTGATTTCGCGTTTTAGTTTTCGCCTGGAAGCAGCAGGAGTTCTACGTGCCGGCTACTGAAAACGTAGTATCGCACATAACGGCTTTGGAAGACTGTCCCCTCATGTAAGGTGTAAGATTCGAATCTATTTCTTGTCGTGACTCCGAAACTGTTACAAGTATAGCTTACATACCGATACGTCCTGCTTCACTATTATAACGTTTGCAATTTCTTGCTGCTGATTGATTAAAACCCTGCCCTTCATGATACTTTAGGTTCCTATCTTCGCGACGCTTTGCAGGAGGGCAGTGCTGACTGATGCTGTGGCATGCCTTCCTGTTCATCGGGCTTAGGCCTGTGGGGTTTTTCCCTCCTTGCTCCTTTTCGCTTGGTGGTTTTCACTGCCTTTTTTTTTTTGATTCAACCCCTCCCATTATCTCTATAATTGAGTCATTCACACAACTAATGTTTTTTTTGTTTTGCGCCCTCATCGGGATATGGGACTGGCTCGCATACCCTCACCGGCACCCTCCACAGACGGCCTTTTGCAAGCACGACTGATGAGAGTAAAAGTTCAAAATTCAAGCGATACTGCCGTGTATTATTCATTCGACCCAGCAAGCCATGCTTCGGCCCAAGACTAGGGTGTGATTCAGTCGCGTACGTATGTGCGACAAGGACGAGATCCCCTTGCTTAGAACCCCTTGTGATCAGCACTCCTCTCCGGCGGAATATCGGGGAACTCTGCCATGATTCCTCGGCGATGCACGCACCTTCGATGATGGCAACTGCCCGTGCTCGATTAAAACGTCTTCGGTTCCGACTGTTATTTCGGATGCTTCGGAGGCATTGGGGAAGGTTGCTCGACTCTGGTAGAGCCACTTTAATCGTCGTGTATGGTGCATGTACCCTGTGATATATGGCTCCTGAACTTGTCGCAGAGATGCGCGCACTGGTCCCCGTCGTTACCGGTACTCGTACCCAAGGAGTTCCTTTGGGCGATGGATTTTTCGATGACGTCAACCCCCTCGCCGACCGTGATACGATAGTAGTAACAATACGCTGAGCGTATTTCAGGCGACGCGGTCCCGCATCGGTACAAGCACGGGAACCCGCAGACGGCATGCTCGGCGCTCCACCGCCTCGGCTAAGGCTTTAACATGGGAGGTGTGACCGGGCTCAAGCCGCCGCCGTGAGGTCTATTTGTGCGTGGGGTGGTATCGGAGTGGTGATGCGATTGGGCTTGGGGTGGTGTTGGGGATAGTTCTCGGAACTAGGTTGCTATCGCGGAAGAGTGATCGAGTGTAGGGCTGTGTCGATTTTATGATTTTTGGGATCCTAAAATGCAAAATAACGAGTTGATGTCTCCAAGATTCACGGCCTAATCCGACCGTTGGAAGGACCCCGATCAGCCAAAATGGTTGGTTCGAACATATCGAGTCGGGCCTACTTGGCCTCTACTCATGTACGACTCCGGGGGAGGAAGGCAAGCGAAAAAACCTCATGTCGTCGACGATCCCGACTCGATCCACGCACACCCTTGTCCGAGATAAACTTTGCTCCCCCCGACGTAATTCACCATCTAGCATAGGCTGTTTTCCCCCTTCGGAGCGAAGAAGATAACTAAGGAATCCATAGTTGCGGACGGTGTCCGGCTGGCGCTCTTGCCACCGCGACAATGTTTTCTCCTTTCCCTTGTCCTTCTCCTTTCTCTTGCCACCGCGACAAAGTTTCCCAAAACCTATTTGATCCGTTGCATCCACATGTTACAGCCCCCGGCGGTGGGTTACGCTGCCAATGGGGCGCCTTTCTGAGCTGTGTGCCGTCGCGATAACCCTTTAAACTCTGCATGATGCGCTCATGTGGATGGGTGGGTAGCGACTAGGTGAGGGGTTGGTCGAAAACATGGATCAGCGCGAAATGCTTTGGGTACGGCCACGTTCAACCAAAACTCTCCATACCGGGTTTTACCCGGCGGCGGTCGATCCAAGGGACCTCCGCCGCCATACTATGTCGCTCCTTCGGCATTTGTATCGTGTCGCCTCGCCTCTAGGGGAGGATCGAGTCCCACGATGGTCGGCAAGTAGTGAGCGCCCTACCGTGGCGGTGCTTCCCAGATGTCCCCGGCCAACTCCAACGCTCGCCGTCAAATCAAGTAGTCGGATCCGCCACCCGAACCCTCCTCGCCGCCAAAAAACTCTAAGATAAAGGTCCCGTCAATGAACATGAAATAGTTCGAGGAGTGTATAGCCATGAAAAAAATGTCGTTCTAGCCGAGCGGGAAATTCTGACGCCGGTGTACATATATCATTTTTAAAAACTTTCCGTACATTGCTTTCTAGACGGTTCTTGCCGATCTCACGGATCTCAGTTGTCGGCTAGCCCCGGCTACCCCCCTATCACCGTGCCGTGCCAAACCCGGCACGGCGATAGGGTTACCATCGACCACCACGTGGAGGTGGGGGTGAGTGCCAACAAGCCTTCAAGCGCACCTCCCTCAAGGCGCGCCGCCGCTGCGCTGCTGGCGAGCGCAAGACATGTATCAAATGTCGAACATGCATGTGCTTTCTTTTTGGTTAGGAATATTTCGTCACGCTTGTACCATAAGTTTATCCAAAGCACAGACACATATGTGAAGGACGTTAAAGAGCGCATGGAATTGCAGATTGTGAACCACGCATATTAATTATTCCCTTCTATTTGCACGGGGTGCAAGCGCTACTCCCCGGCTTCAACGGATAAATAACAATCAAGATGAAATGGAGATCCGTAAACTATCACATTTAAGATATTTAGTTGAAAACATCACTGCCAAAAATGGAGGGCGCAATGACAATATTATCGTGTTGCTGTTGCGTTGTTGTTGCGTGTTTCCTTGCTCGGCGGGCTTTGGGCATGCTTTGTTCTTTTTATGATTTGGGCTTGATGTGTCTGCATCGTTACCAAATAACAAAATTGAAATACTTTTTTTTTTTCCCGCGAGCGAGTTGCTTTATTGCGCCATCATTCCCAATTTCCAACACATTTAATATGAAGAATATTTCAAAACATATGCTCTCCTTGCCAATACCATCCGCGAAAGATGAGATGTCCTAGTCAATACCACTTGACATTTTTTCAAATAACTCCGGTATGGAGACGCGTTTCTTGTATCGTCGCTCGCGTTACCACGGATTGTGCATAACAATGACAAACATGAGACACCTCTTCGCAAAGCTGGCCCCGGTATCGCTTTGCTAACCCCACTCATTCCTACGCTCTTGTCTCGACGAAGATGGCTAGTTCCGCGTCGGCAAACGCGAGTTGCTCCGGTGTTGCGTCTGATAATGAAACGCCTTGGTTGAATGGTGGGGGAGGGGGGTCGGTTGTGTCGGAATGGGATAGTAACTCCCTCCCGGATCGATTGTAGGACTTGTCCGCTCGCGCCGATATTTTCCCACTCTTTCCAACTCCGCCGCACGCGATGACGCATGTAGGCGGATTCGGGTTTGCAAAAATCGGCCAGGCGGTTCACACCGTCAGCCTTGCGGTTGGTGCTGCCGCCTCCTCGTCTTGGCTTGTGTGTGAACTGTATTGGTGCTTGTCATGTGCCTTGGTTGCCATGTGCAACTTGACTTCGATGCGCTTGTCTTCGAGTGCGGCGATTATTCCGTCGATACCGTTGGCGGTGCGTTCGCCGATTTGCGTGTCGAAAAAGCGGGAGTAGACGAGGCGCTCGGCGATGTGTTCTTCGCCGAAAATGTGCTTCTTGCCCTTGAAACGTTTGAGGTATGTGAGCCTCTCTTCATGGGCGTTGCTGCGCGCCCTATGCGTCCTCGCGGTCGCGTCGAATAGACCCCATGTGTCCGCTTCGGCTTGTGAGGTATAGGACTTCGGACGAAGCGCGTCCGTAATTGTCTCGAGTGTCGTGTGAGTGGTGGTGTGTTCCATAGCAAACTAGGTGCCGGTTCTCGTCGCGAGACGTAAAACGTCGCTCCTCGGTGAGGAACTTGTCGCCCTCGTTCTCGCGCGGTCGCCATCGACACGGCCAAGTGACATGTAACGGCGGTAGCGAGTCCGCGCAAGCCGTAGGTAAGTCGTCTATCCAATCGCGCGGGTCGATGAACGCATCGTCCGGTAGAGCATTTGAAAATGACAGGGGGGGTCCGTGTCGATACCGCCCGACCCATTACCCTCGTTGGTAGGCCCATGAATGTGCGGCTTTAAATTGGTGTTTGGCTAGAGTTGGGTGGCATGTCCTTCAGTGCGATGCCAAAGCTGATGTGTCTGACAAGGTAGTGGACTAACGCGGTGTGCGGCGCGTCTTATGTAGGGGTGGGTTTTACTAAGGCAACGCCCGTAAACGCTAGATTGGACGGTTAGACTTGCGAAGCGTCATATGGCAACGCATGCTTATCTAGCCATGTGCAATTTAAACCTCTGTCATCCATAAACAGTATGGCCATATATAAATGGATTACTTTTAGGCGGTGTCCCCCCTTCCCTTCATGGCGCCCTCCATTTTATAGGAAATGGGAGGTTGTTTCAATTATGGCGCCAAGCCCTCCCTCATATTGCTTTCTTTGTAGTTCGTGTATCGCACTCCCGAAATGTTTTGCTCCGTGACATGGGCCTTGGTCCTTCTCGCATTACTCGAATGGCCCGACGCCCGGACGGGTAGGGCAAACCTTTCTTGGTCAGTGCCGGGAATGCATTCATGTTTGTTTGCATGTCATTGGAAGGTTTTAGTTGGTGAAACTCCAACACTTACCTCGTGTGGGGTTAGCGCAGTACGGTACGGTTCTCGTACAATGGTACGTCATGCACTCACACGAGCGTCGCCTACCCGGGAGCATGATCGATGATGAGTTTGAGGTTTGTTTCGAACTTCTGCTCTCAGTCATGCTTGCAAAACGCCGCCTGTAGAGGGTGCCGATGTGGGTTCCCTGCCAGTCCCATATCCCGGGGGCGCGAAAGTAAAATCTGAATAACTGGTAAGCGCTGTTGAGTTGCTTACAACAATCTGTCGCTGGGGATCGGACGAAAACGAGGGTTCTTCAATCGCCATCCAGGATATTGCGGGCTCGACTTTTTGTGGAGGGTGTAGTGAGGGTGCGTGGCCGGAGCATGTGCGGCATTACGCATCAGAGGTCATCCGCTCCGTCTGGGCGTAAGTCCTTCACCCGACACATCTCCAACTGTACGCGTGCTCCCCGGTGCTGGCGACCAGGTCTTTTTAAGCTGTGGTTAGCTCCTGGGTCCATGGCGTCACTTAAGGAGTGAGTGTGCCTGCGCTGTGGCAGCGTGCCGGTCAGGCGGCGAACCGCGGGGTCGGCAGAGTACGGATACGTCCGCCTTGTTACGTGTTACGTTGTTGCGCGAACCCGATCGTCGCTCGGGATATCATCTCGCGAAGCAGCGGGCGGAGGCGACGAGCTGGGAAGAAAGCAACCTCTACCACTCGGCGGCCATTATCCCAGACTAATGTCGTCGCAGTGCACGTTTTCAATATAAGAAAGGTTGAAGGAGGGAGACGGGCGCGCGAGGAAGGGAGGGGGGGACTCAACATGTGGTCGCTGCGCACTGAAGACTTCGAGATGGATCCACCCGCCGTGGCGACGGCAGCCAGGGCGCGAGTTTACAAGTTCTTTCGGGTGAGTCGTCACCCGCAATGCATGCTCGCACCCCGCGTTAAGCCAAACGGCCGCTTGCGCGTCTATTGCCACTGTGTTGCCACTGACGCTCCTTGCGGTGTCTGTCTCGACCGCACTTGCACATAACCGCTGCAGTCGGATTTGTTCGAGGGGCTGAAAACGGTCCCCTCGACGCGGCGTTCACGGCGCGGTGGGCCTTGCTGCCTGACGCCCGAGTGCCAAACAGCCTTCTCGCGGGGTGCGAACTTGGGTTGGTTTTTGTGTGGCTGCATGGGGTCGCTGGCGCAACAGATGGTGCGCTCGGCCTCGCCCCGCCTCCATCCTTTATATCGCAAGTCGAAACTTACGCAACGCTAACGCCTCCTCGACACGTAGCCCTAAACGCCTCCCTCTCTTCCGCGCTGGCCGCAGGCGCCCTGGCTGCTCGCCATACTCGACGCCACGACGCACCTGGCGCTCTACTTCTCGCTCATCCCTAACACGCTCCTCGTGCACCTCATATTCTCCGGCCCCTTTCACTTCAGCTTCCGGCGGAACCTGGAGGACGTGGTGGCGGTGGGGCTCGCGCGCGCAGTGGCCGTCAGCCTCACCGCCTGTATGGGCTTCGACCGCTTCCAACGCCCTTACCTCTTCGCCGCCGGGGGCTGTGCCCTCATCGGCATCCCATTCCTCATCACAAAGGCGGCCATCTTCAAGTACCACGGCCGCTGGTGGTGGGCCGTAACCATGCTTGTCCTCTCCCTTGGTAAGCAGCCCTCCCCCCCCCCCCCCCCCTCCCTCTGCCCTATCCGCTGCACACAAAGTTGCGCATACTCGCAAGGCACATTAAAAACTAACAGACATTGATATCGACACAGAGACATGTACACAAACATACACAAGCACAGAGACAAACATCCACACTCCACTCTCTTTCTGCTTGACACACACATACACACACGCGCACACACACACACACACACACACACACACACACACACACACACACACACACACACACACACAAATCGCGCGCAAACATAAACGTGAACACACATCTCCACAATCTTTTCCCCATATATGCACACGCACGCACACTTACTTCTATATCCGCCCACACTCTCGTTCTCTTCCACACGCACTCTCTCTCCATTCTCATACTTTATCATCGCTTTTCGCATTTTTTTTTTTCATGCACCTAACAATTCTCACTTGTTTTCTCATAGGCACATACACACACTGCATAAATCCCTTAACACTCACTTCTACTGACAAACGCACACTCCCCCCCCCATTACCACCACCACACGCACACTTGCGCATACCTAATTGCGTGTGCGCATTCATGCTGACATATTATCACTCGCACATGCATGACCACCACCCTCGTCATCAGCCTTAGTACCACCCCGTCCTCTCCTCTCAGTAACCTCCCCCTCTTCTTTGCAAACTTTTTCCATTCAACTTGGCCACTTCACCTTTCACTGACCCATCACTATCCCACAGCCAGCAGTACCACCACACCACCTGCATATCCATGTGCCTCGTCAACCCCCCCCCTCAATGTACTGAGTCACTGCTCCCACCTGCATCCGCGACCCCGCAGTGTTCAGCCTCGCTCACGTGTTCTGCTCAATACGGGTGGTGGAACTCGCGAGGCGGCGGTTCAGTCAGGGCATGTTGGGCTTCAGCGTTCGCGCGTGGGAGGTCAGCCCCGCTCCCTCTTTCACAGTTGCCTGTATTGCTTGGCAACACCTGGTGGCTAAGCTGAAGTCTGGCTGGAGTGGACAGGAAGGAGAGGAGGCGTGGCTGACAGCCACCGCCGCGGCGAGGCCCTCTCCATTGGCGGACAGTGAGTGGGGGTGGCAGCACGCGTGGCAGGGGGACGTAGCACCGGAGGCGCTGGCGGACCCTGACAGCCGCTTCCTCAAGCTCGACGGCGTCACGGTGCACTACAAGGTGGCGGAGCCGGAGGGCGGCGGCGGGATGCGGCAGACGGGCGTCCTGCTGGTGCACGGCTTTGGCGGCGGCGTGTTCGCGTGGCGACACGTCATGCAGCCGCTCGCGGACCACACCGGCTGCCGAGTCGTCGCCTTTGACCGCCCTGCCTTTGGTACTCCCCTGCCCCCCTCTTCATATCCATCTCCATCTTCTCTTTTCTTCCGTCCTTTCTCCAGTCGTTCAAGTATAGCAGGGGGTTGGCGCTGGGAGTCGAAGACAGAGTGCACTGACGGTCGATGGTGATGATGCGGTGCGTCGCAGGGTTGACGTCCCGCCCCAGCAGGCCAAGCGCGGAGCTGAATCCATACGAGAGTAAGGTGGGTGTGGTGAGATGCCTGCGTGTGTGTTGGGATGGAGGATTGGGGGGGGTGTTTGTGTGTGTGTGTGTGTGTGTGTGAGAGAGAGAGAGAGAGAGAGAGAGAGAGAGAAAGAGAGAGCGAGAGAGCGTGTGTGTGTGTGCGTGTGTGTGTGATTGAGAATTTGTGTGCGTGTGAGCGCGTGTGCATGCGTGCTTGTGAGTGTGTGTGTGTGTGTGCGTGCTTGTGAGAGAGTGTGTGTGTATGTGTGTGTGAGAGAGAGGGGGGTGAGTTAGACTGTGTGTGTGTAAGTGAGAATGTGTTTGTGCGTGTGTGGGTGTGAGTGAGGGATTTATAGAAAGTGAGGGTGGTTGTTTGTCTGGGGGGAGTTCATGTGCGCCGTGAATGGTCAGCGTCGACTCGTAGGTGCTTTCAGTGAAAATATTCCAAGCATGCATAAGAGTATTATTCCAAACCTGAAAAGAGTTGCCAAGTCGATTTCTGTGAATTGTGGAATACTTTTCTTTTTAAATCTAAATCGGTCGTTAAAATCCCTGAGTTAGCCCATAGCA
>JAPMLY010000775.1:0-125000 GCA_026401115.1 Tetraselmis chui
TACATACATACATACATACATACATACATACATACATACATACATACATACATACATACATACATACATACATACATACATACATACATACATACATACATACATACATACATACATACATACATACATACATACATACATACATACATACATACATACATACATACATACATACATACATACATACATACATACATACATACATACATACATACATACATACATACATACATACATACATACATACATACATACATACATACATACATACATACATACATACATGCATACAAGCACATACATACATACATACATACATACATACATACACACATACACACATACATGCATACATACATACATACATACATACATACATACATACATACATACATACATACATACATACATACATACATACATACATACATACATACATACATACATACATACATACATACATACATACATACATACATACATACATACATACATACATACATACATACATACATACATACATACATACATACATACATACATACATACATACATACATACATACATACATACCTACATACATACATACATACATACATACATACATACATACATACATACATACATACATACATACATACATACATACATACATACATACATACATACATACATACATACATACATACATACATACATACATACATACATACATACATACATGCATACATACATACATACATACATACATACATACATACATACATACATACATACATACATACATACATACATACATACATACATACATACATACATACATACATACATACATACATACACACATACATACATACATGCATACATACATACATACATACATACATACATACATACATACATACATACATACATACATACATACATACATACATACATACATACATACATACATACATACATACATACATACATACACACATACATACATACATGCATACATACATACATACATACATACATACATACATACATACATACATACATACATACATACATACATACATACATACATACATACATACATACATACATACCTACATACATACATACATACATACATACATACATACATACATACATACATACATACATACATACATACATACATACATACATACATACATACATACATACATACATACATACATACATACATACATACATACATACATACATACATACATACATACATACATACATACATGCATACATACATACATACATACATACATACATACATACATACACACATACATACATACATGCATAAATACATACATACATACATACATACATACATACATACATACATACATACATACATACATACATACATACATACATACATACATACATACATACATACATACATACATACATACATACATACATACATACATACATACATACATACATACATACATACATACATACATACATACATACATACATACATACATACATACATACATACATACATACATACATACATACATACATACATACATACATACATGCATACATACATACATACATACATACATACATACATACATACACACATACATACATACATGCATAAATACATACATACATACATACATACATACATACATACATACATACATACATACATACATACATACATACATACATACATACATACATACATACATACATACATACATACATACATACATACATACATACATACATACATACATACATACATACATACATACATACATACATACATACATACATACATACATACATACATACATACATACATACATACATACATACATACATACATACATACATACATACATACATACATACATACATACATACACCCTTCCCATAAAGTCCGTTACTAGCGGCACGTATTTAATTACCCGCCACGCGATGGCCATGTAACTCGATTGGGGGGTAGAATAATGATTTTCGAACAACAACCCACGGCGCGTTGTTCACTTACGTGAGCACCTTAACCGGCACGCCCCAATTATTGTGGGCACCCACGTTGGATTTTCGGCCCATATTATGCGGGCTGAAATTCGTGCATGTGCAGGTTATGCACGCCTCTATGCGTGGCTCGGCACACGTAGTGTCGCGACAAGCTGGGAGACTACTCGACACTGGGTTCTCAGCATGTTTGCACAATTGCACTAGTATCCGCCGATTGTGTTGCGCCCGGCCGTCTACAAAGCGGCGACACCGAGAATGGCATGTCGTGTGCACTGGTTTTTTATGCCACGTGCCCGGAAATACCACCAAGGAGCACGGGCTGGGGGCGTATTGGGCTTGAGGGGCAGTTGACTTGGAGCGTAAGCACCATGGCGCGCGGATCGTTGGCCTTATAAACTTGCGCATCGCCGGTCGTGAAAAATGGCGGGGAGCTTTCAAAGTACCCTAGCACGGGTCTTTATTTGGCCGGCGCGGCAAAGGGCACGGCACCATGCCATCATGGGGTATGAAATGGGCAACGCCGTGAATAGCAGAAATATGGAGCGCTGATTGTTGAGCGTATTAGCGGAGCAAGTATGCGAGTACCACCTGTCTAGGGGTTGCTAGCCCCGCGCGAATGTGGCAGATTATGAAACCCTAAAAGCTTTATTTGGCTGTACGAGGGCTTGGATGACATAGGACGGTGGATTTGACGCGAAAACCGACCGGTAGGCGTAAATTACAGTGAAAACTTGTATTTACTAGGGGGAAGGGCTTCCACTTGCAACTAAGGTTTGCTCGAATCGGACATTGTACGGCGGAGTTAGGCTTTCTTAAGCCTCCCAAGTTGTGGTTTTCCGGCCCCGAACCCACCCACGTCAAGCATATTAACGGCACATGCCATCACACTCACGTGCTCCCATGTTTGCGGACAACATGCTGGGATCATAAAAACCGCATGTTGTGTCGCCCATTTCGGGATTTTTCACGAGCCAAAGTGTGGCAAATCCGAATTCCGGGGCGCCCGAATCAGGGTATACCCCGAAATCTGGGTTGGGCCCCAAACCCTAATACTTCATATCGTAGCCGTGACGGGCCCCATTTGTGCCCCGCTTCCCCCTTAGCCTCACCGTCAACACAAGTTTCGGCCCGCCTTTTCAACGAGCTAAAGTACAGTTAAATCTTAGAAACCCTACATGGTAAACACCCGCCCTACGCGAAAGGCTCTATTTCACTAGTAACGGACTTTATGGGAAGAGATGCCATCATGCCCCTCGTATAGCCAAATAAAGCTTTTAGGGTTTCAAAATCTGCTGTCATATCCTAGCCATTTAGCTAAGTGCTAGTATCTGACATTATTTATTTCCTCTAAATGGTACCTGTATCTTAGCGATATTCAGTGACTCTTTTATTGTCATCACGGCAGCACAACTGTATCGCCGTATTTTCCCTCGACAGTACAGAGTTACTAGCAGTATCTCTTCTAGATAGTTCGTCTCTAGATAGTTCTAAGAGCTTGTGCGATAAGGTTAGATAGACGGTACATGTAGCCTCATTTAATCTGTATCACTAGTAATAGTTTGGTTTAGTTAGCAGAGAGCACAAGCTAAAGGTTCTAAGGCTGTTTCTAGAACACCTGAGGTGTGGATATTTAAGACGGGGACTTACTGGTAGTGCAGAAGAGACCGGTACAGACCAGATTTACGCCACACCCAGATTGTAAGAAACCCTGTTCCTAAGACAATCTTATTAATCCTCTCTACGTTGTATAATTAGATCCAGAGATTAGGTTCTACTATTAGTCTAAGGTTGCCAACTTAGCCTAACCAAAGTAGCACCTCACACGTGGTTTCGGAGCCTCAGAACAGCTAGACGAGACGAAGATGTCTAACCGAGCAGGAGAGAGACTACCAGAGGAAGTTGATGGTCGACCAGAGGGGGCGCCTTCTGGGCCGACACAACCGACGTCGACATATGGTGGAAGAGAGGCAGTGCGAGAAGGATAGAGTCCCACGATAAAGCCTATGTCGGTACACGTCACCGAGATGCTACAACGACTAAGTAACCGAGTTGACACTTTTTCGACTGAGCTATCTCAACTGCGTGACCACGTCGACAACGGTTTCAGACATTTTGAAGGACGAGTGAACATGAGCCGAGAAACGGAGAATTTTCTTCGAGGAGAACAATTGAGATCGGAGAGGACGCGAGAGATGCCAAGCATGATGCCGAACGATGTCAAACCAGCCAAGATCAAGAGCATCGCTACGACTAACATCGACGAGCTGAGAAACTGGTTCCGACATGCACGAGGGTATCTACGGTATCACAGCGTTAACCCTGAAGAGCAAAGAGGAGTGTACTGGGTATCTGGCTTTCTGGAAGGCCCACTATTGAAGTGGTGGTACTCCCAAGTTGCGCAGACTGGAGATGAAGTCGGTGGAGGATGTTCCGGAGTTTCTGAGATGGAGAAATTCTTAATTCAGGAATTCTGCGGAAGAACACCGGCGGAACAAGCGAGATTGAATTTGGACAAAGCGCGATAGAAAACCACGGTCCTGAAGTATGCTAACTATTTTCGAGAACAATTATTAGAGCTTCCTCACCGTCATGAAGAAGATAACGTACATGATTTCCAGCGCGGTTTGAGACCCTCGATTCATAAGGAGGTTGCCATGAAAAACCCTAAGACCCTACACGAGGCGATTGAAGCAGCTCTGCGAGCACAGGCAGCGGAGACCAAGATTGAGACGACCCAACGTTCGACAGGCCGACTGAACGCCACCGAAGAAGACAACGACTTTTCAGAGGCAGCGGAGGAGATCGACAGTGAGTCGGAGGAAGAATCGCATGGCACGACCGAAGAAAAGCCGCGGGAGCTGTACGAGATTAGACGCCTCACTCAAGAGGAGGTCGACAGGTTTAAGAAGGAGGGCAAGTGCTTCATTTGCCACAAGAAGGGACACATCGCTATTGACTGCCCAGACAGAAAGAACAAGAAGAACGACAAAACGAGGAAATCCCGGCCGGGAAAGTGAGACCTGAGTCGGCAGCTCGCGGCGAGCTGCAGGATGAGGTTTCGTGTCCTACAGCGACTCAGGAAGAGACCAGAACAGAAGAAGTACGAGACCCGTTACCTCAAACGACATTGAGGCCAATCTTTAGGAGCAAGGACTTTAGCGACTGGATGATGAATAGGGAGTATTTCCTGAAGTACTCTCAAACCTACGGACTTTTCGACTTAGATGGAGCTAGCGATAATGACGGCCTTAATTCTCAAGTGGCGGAGGATTTTTGCTGTCCGGCGAGCCCATTTCAGGAGAGAGATTTACAGAAGAACCGGAGAATTTGGCTAAATGCGCCATTTAATGAATTAGAAGATTTTTTGGGCCATTATTTGCGGAGTAAACTGCTTCATCCCCATCTGAGAGCGGTTATAGTGGTTCCAAAATGGAGGGCAAAACCATGGTTCAAGCTCCTGCGAAATTTCCGACTTGTGGACGAGCTGGCGGCGAAAGAACATGTGTTTACCTTCCCTACGAACGACGGAATAGAAGGAAGAAGGCAAGATGTTGGACCGACAAGATGGACGACGCAAGTCTACGTCGACGACACCGATCGAGTTCGATTTCTGCCTCAGAACCTACAGAATCCCCCGAAGACCTACTGGACTCACTCGACGACTCTTGTTACCGATGGCCGACGAGTGTTACTAGCGAAAGAGGACACTGGCATGGTCTGGTTTCCTGGTGGCAAACAAGATATTGAAGACGCGACCCCGGAATGCACAACAGTGCGAGTTCTTACGGAGACAACTGGATTTAAGGTGAGCGAAACAAATTTACGCCTTTTAGGGACGGAGACTTCCGGACAGAATAAGCGCTACGTGTATATCGCTCGCGTTCGACCCGGATCGATACCGGACGCTACGTCAACTTCTCAGGCAGTATGGGCTACCTGGAAGGAATTAATTTCGGCACGGCGTACGGGTTATCTAGTTCGTGGAGACCAGCAGTTCCCTCTTCATTGCGAGACTTTCGGGAAACCGATCGACGGGTGGATGAACAAGAACGTCCGACTAGAAGACAATGTTCCTGCGACGCTGCATGTATCCACAACCCAGTCGGGAACAAGTCTGTTTGTGTTGGGAGGCACCTTATGCGGACATCGATGCCGTATTTTGGTTGACTCTGACGCTTCGGAAATTTTTTGCAAGGCTGAGTGGGTACGGGAGCATCACATTCCGACGGTTACTTGAGAAAAATACCGGATAAAATTGGCAGATGGTAATACAACCACGACTCGCCAACGACTACGGAATGAAGTGCTCACAATAGGGACCATGGATATACGTCTGGACGCAAGTATGACAGAACTAGATAAATTCGACATCATCCTCGGTCAACCTTGGTTACAAGCCGTCAACCCGGATATAGATTGGTCTACTAAAACGACTCGCGACCGGAAAACTGGCGAAGCTATGGTGTATGGCGATGAGTACACCGTACATGTGGCAGTACATCACTTAGAGGCGGATGCGATGGCAAAGCTGCTTAGACAACAACCAGCAGACCTCTTCGTGATTGGACTACGAGAAGTACAAGACGCGGTCGACGACATCAATAGTGATCAACACATGAGTGGACGACTTCGTTACGAGATTCCCTGAATGAGTTTACGGACATCATCAAGGAGCCTGACGGTCTACCGCCAACTCGCGAGTGCGACTTTGAAATTGATTTGGAGTGCGATGAACCACCTAAGGAGCGAACGTACCGTATGTCACCAGCAGAACTCCGGGAGGTTCAAGTACAATTACAAGACTTACTCGCAAAAGGCTGGATTCGCCCGTCTAAATCTCCGTACGGTGCCCCGATTTTATTTGTACGCAAGAAGGATGGTACCATGCGCATGTGCGTAGACTATCGGAAACTCAATGACCTTACGAGGAAAGACCGAACACCGTTACCCCGGATTGATGAATTACTCGACTCGCTATATGGGGCTCATTATTTCAGCACGCTGGACCTGTATAAAGGCTATCATCAAGTTCGAGTCAAGGAGCGCGACATACATAAGACAGCATTCCGAACTCATTACGGATTGTTCGAGTACTGCGTTCTACCTTTTGGACTTTGTAACGCCCCAGCTGGATTCCAAGCGATGATGAATCGAGTTTTGGCCCCGTATCTTGGCAAGTTCTGCGTGGTATATTTGGACGACGTGCTAATCTACATTAAGACGGCCGACGAACACCTCGAGCATATTCGACTCGTGTTACGAGAGCAGCAGCGACACCAGTTGCATATCAAACTCTCTAAGTGTTACTTCGGACGATCGAGCGTCAATTTCCTTGGGCATGTGGTGGAAGTTGGACAGATCCGAATGGACCCCGACAAGGTGGAGGCAGTACAAAATTGGCCCCGACCGAAATCTGTGACTGAAGTACGTGGATTTCTGGGACTTGCTGGATATTACCGGAGGTTTATCAACCGATTCGCAACCGTAGCAACCCCATTAACGGACCTGACCAAGAAGACACCGGAATTTCGCTTGACTCCTCAAGCCGAGTCAGCATTCGAGCAAATTAAAGGCGCGATGGTACGTGCACCAGTACTGGTAATTCTTGACACTTCTCCTAATGCAAGGTACACACTGTACACAAATGCTTCTGGATTTGGAGTAGGAGCTGTGCTATTACAAGACCAAGGTATTGGATTACAACATGTTACGTACCATGCTCGAAAGATGAACAAGCATGAGGTACACTATCATGTCCACGAACAAGAGCTACTGGCAGTTCGCGACGCTCTACTGAAGTTCCGTTGCTACTTAGATGGCGCGGCGGGATTTACAGTAATTACGGACCACGACACGTTGCGACACTTCTTTCGGCAGCGTGATTTGTCCACTCGACAGGTGCGATGGCTTCAAGTTTTAGCACCTTACCAGCGACAGACGGACATCGTATACAAGAAGGGAGCAGTCAACCATGCAGACGCTCTGTCTCGCCGACTTGACCGGAAGGACTCATTACAGAAGCTGCAACTGTTACGCGATTGAACCAACGACGAAGCAGAATGCGAGTTACACGCGCAGATTTTCCCCCTGGAATCCCGGTTACATCACGACTCTTGACTTCATGCGGAAATCAAAAACGCTTATGACTCGGACAAATATCTGCTTACCCGGAAATCTCTCCCTATCTGGCTGGTACGTCAATCTAATGGACTCTTGTACGCCTACGGGACAAGACTGTATGTTCCGAACGTCGCTACATTGCGATCAAGAGTACTGTACGAACTACACGACGCACCGACCGCGGGACATCCCGGTATTATTCGACTATTGGCAGCAGTGACCCGGACGTTTTGGTGGCCTAACATGAAGCGGACAGTACAACACTATGTACGCAGCTGTGTTACCTGTCAACGCAACAAGGCAGCGCGACACAAGCCTTATGGACTCCTTCAATCGCATGAGGTACCGACCATGCCCTTTGAGTATGTATCGCTTGACATGAGTGCGATGGGTATGATGCTGTGGTGGTATTCGTCTGTATGCTTACGAAACGGACGATTGTCGAGCCAATTACAAAACGATTACAACGGAACAATTAGCAAAAGTTATGCACCGCGCTGCTTTTCGGCATTTTGGCTTACCACGGAAATTAATAGCCGATCGAGATCCCCGGTTTATGAGCGACTTCTGGCAAACCCTATTTAGGGCTGTTGGCACCAAGCTTAGTATCTCTACGAGCTATCATCCCCAGACAGATGGCCAAACCGAACGAGTAAACAAGACATGGGAGCAAGTTATACGATGCTATGTGCACCCCTTGCACGACGACTGGGTTCAACACCTTACCAACGTGGAGTTCGCGATCAACGCAGCGGTTTCTACGTCAACGACTATGTCTCCATTTAAGGCGACGCTAGGATTCGAGCCGACATCTCCAACGACGGCTACATTTGAAGATAGCGAGCCTAGCCGTACTTTACCGGAGCAAGTGAAGATTCTGGTCGAGATGCACAGATTTGCCCACGACTGCGTCAAAGCAGCCCAGGCACACATGCAAGACGTTGCAAATCGGCACCGGCTACCAGTACCTTTTACAGTTGGCGACAAGGTTAAGTTCAAGGCGACAAATCTACGGTTTGTACAACAGCCATGTTCTAAACTACGCGACCGCTACATTGGACCGTTTATCATTACGGAGGAAGTTTCCCCGGTTGCATTTCGGCTTAAGCTACCCCATGGAGTACGGATTCACGATGTTGTACACGCCAGTCTCCTGGAAAAATGGAATTCAGAAGCAGAACATGCCAACAGTGCGCAGCCAATTCCGATTGTGCACGATGCGAAGCGATTTGAAGTCGACCAAATACTCGACGTGACTTTTAACTCCAATGGCACGGGACTTTTGTTTAAGGTCCGGTGGGCAGCACCGTTCAACGTACCTAGCGAGGACACTTGGGAACCCATGCGAGGAGTCAACCACTTAAACATCTTTTCCGAATTCCTTCGAACGGATGTTTATCGAGAATTTTCTGGCACCCCTGACTTTGTCAGATTTCGCAATCGCTGGCCTGCAAGAACCCCCAAGAAGCCAAGACCCTGAGTACTGCACAGCGAGGACGCTGGTGCTTAAGGAGGGGAGAGTGTCATATCCTAGCCATTTAGCTATGTGCTACTATCTGACATCACTTATTTCCTCTAAATGGTACCTGTATCTTAGCGATATTTGTCCGCCGCTGCGGACGGCACGGAGGCCGCTTCTTCCTCGGCTGGGATGCCTTCTCCGGCCACGGCGCTCTTCACCCGCGCCATGGGCCGCAAGCGTCCCCGTGCTTCCTCGAGCGGCGCGTGAGGCGCCGCTTGTCGCCTCCAAGTGTTGCATTCTCGGCGTGGCTTAAGAGTTTCCTTAGTATAATCTGCTAGGTTTATGCACAATGTAGTGCTTTCCTTTTGCTGTGCTTTGGATTCCGTGATCCTCTTGTCACTCTTGCCCTCTTGTTTCCCCTCCCACTTTCCCTGTCCGTGCTCTTCTATTTTACCAAAATGCAAAATATATCTTAGCGATATTCAGTGACTCTTTTATTGTCATCACGGCAGTACAACTGTATCGCCGTATTTTCCCTCGACAGTACAGAGTTACTAGCAGTATCTCTTCTAGATAGTTCTCTTCTAGATAGTTCTAAGAGCTTGTGCGATAAGGTTAGATAGACGGTACAGATAACCTCATTTAATCTGTATCACTAGTAATAGTTTGGTTTAGTTAGCAGAGAGCACAAGCTAAAGGTTCTAAGGCTGTTTCTAGAACACCTGAGGTGTGGATATTTAAGACGGGGACTTACTGGTAGAGGGAGAGACCGGTACAGACCAGATTTACGCCACACCCAGATTGTAAGAAACCCTGTTCCTAAGACAATCTTATTAATTCTCTCTACGATGTATAATTAGATCCAGAGATTTGGTTCTACTATTAGCCTAAGGTTGCCAACTTAGCCTAACCAAAGTAGCACCTCACATCTGCCACATTCGCGCGGGGCTGGCAACCCTTGGACAGGTGGTACCCGCACACCCGCTCCGCCAACACGCTCAACAATAATCAGCGCTCTAAGTTTCTTCTATTCACGGCGTTGCCCATTTCATGCCCCATGATGGCATGGTGCCGTGCCCTTTGCCGCCGGCCATATGAAGGCCCGTGCTAGGGTACTTTGAAAGCTCCCCGCCATTTTTCACGACCGGCGATGCGCAAGTTTATAAGGCCAACGATCCGCGCGCCATGGTGCTTACACTCCAAGTCAACTGCCCCTCAAGCCCAATAGGCCCCCAGCCCGTGCTCCTTGGCGGTATTTCCGGGCACGTGGCAAGAAAAACCAATGCACACGACATGCCATTCTCGGTGTCGCCGCTTTGTAGACGGCCGGGCGCAACACAATCGGCGGATACTAGTGCAATTGTGCAAACATGCTGAGAACCCAGTGTCGAGTAGTCTCCCGGCTTCTCGCGACACTACGTGTGCCGAGCCACGCATAGAGGCGTGCATAACCTGCACATGCACGAATTTCAGCCCGCAAAATATGGGCCGAAAATCCAACGCGGGTGCCCACAATAATTGGGGCGAGCCGGTAAAGGTACTCACGTCAGTGAACAACGCGCCGTGGTGTGCTGTTCGAAAATCATTAATCTAACCCCCAATCGAGTTGCATGGCCATCGCGGCAGTGCGTGGCGGGTAATTAAATACGTGCCGCTAGTAACGGACTTTATGGGAAGGGTGTACATACATACATACATACATACATACATACATACATACATACATACATACATACATACATACATACATACATACATACATACATACATACATACATACATACATACATACATACATACATACATACATACATACATACTTACATACTTACATACATACATACATTTGAAAATTTTATCACAAACCATAACAGATCCAAATGCAATCTTTGTTTTTTTCTCTTCCATTGAAAAACAAAATCCTTTCAAGAAAAAACAGTGGAGGCCACCGAGCAAAAAGAATAAGAGAGGAAAAAACCTAAACTAAATTTTGCATTCCTAAACTAAATCTTATAATAAAGTCTTTCATGCATTCCTGGAGGGGAACTCCGCTCTCCTCTCGCCCCGAGCGCGCCAGCGCGCGCCGATCAATGTGACTACTGCCGGTGGATTCTTCAAGCTTTCGCAGAATCGCATCACCATCGCAAGCGATCGATCTCGGCAGCACGCCCCTCTCCTTCTGCTCGCACCTTAGTCCACCATACACTTCTTGGTCTTGAGCTTAAGTTTCCCGGCCGCAACCTCGACCTCTTCCCTTCGCTGTCGCTAGTCTCCTCCTATTTTGCGCCTGTACTCAAAGGATGGCCGCCCTGCAGCTGGTGGCCGCGGTTGGCCACGTCAATACCCCAAAGTCGCGGCAACTCTCCACGCGGAGGCAGCCGGCCGCGACTCGCCGACCCGCTCGGCGCGGCCGGGGGGTTACTGTATGCGAGGCTAACGGGAAGCGTGTTCTGGTGCTGGGTGGCACAGGCCGCGTGGGATCATCCACTGCTGCGGCGCTGCTGCAGCTGGAGGTCCGCTCCCCTGCTGCCTGCGCTCAAAGCAAACCCTATTTAACCCTAGTTTCTCGAAAGAGCTTCCGGACCTGTGTGGCTTTGGCCGGAATGCTGAGTCCCTCACCCTTTTCTCGCGCTTTATATCAGAGCAAACCGGACATACTGCTCGGAGGGCGTAAACAGTCAAGCTATGCGCAGTGTCTGGTGGGCACGTCACTCGCCTTCCTGTTGATTTCACTCCTCCGGGGAATGTAGGGTTTCCCTGGCAACGCACTGACCGTTCACAGCGCGCCACGCCAATTCTTTGAATCCAGGAGCGCCGGCCTGAGCTTAAGGGGGCCGCTTTCTGCCAGTGCGACATAACGGACCAGGCATCACTTACGGTGACACGGCATTCCTCGTCCATTTCCACTGTTGTTGCCGCTGTATCGACGGCGGCACTTTCGGATTCCGCATTAGGGTTTATAAGTTGTGCGCGAGTGCGTAACCGCCGCTCTCCTGATCCGCAGGCCGCGCTGGATGGCGTGGACCTCGTGGTGCATGCGGCGGGCCCCTTCCAGCGTAAGGTGAGGCGTTTACTCCTGGACGCATCGTCCGCTTCTTTCACTTTCACACAACAGGCTCGCGGTAAAACTGTTCGATCAGCTGATGTGGGCGATCGGTGGGTTTCAGGAGGACCTGATGGTGCTGGAGACGTGCCTCGAAGCAAAGACGCCGTACATGGACATCTGCGACGACTCGGACTACTCAAAGATGGTGAAGGCGAAGCACGAAGCAGCAGTGGCTGCAGGTGTGCCAGCCATCACCACCGCGGGCATCTACCCCGGGGTCAGCAATGTCATGGCCGCACACATGATCTCCACCGCCCGTAAAGAATACGACGCCGACGGGAATTACGTCGGAAGTGGCGGAGGTAACGCCGCGGTTTCTCTAATTGGTGTCGCCTGAACACCTTGACAGTACTCTGTGATTTAAAGGGAGAAAGTAAATGACGAAACGCAACTGCACAGAGGCCGCCCTCGTGAATCCCACGAGAGTGCTGTATTCCTATTTCACGGCTGGCAGCGGCGGCGCGGGCCCCACTATCCTGGAGACCAGCTTCCTGCTGGCCGGCGAGGACGTGACGGCGTTCAAGGACGGAAAGGCTGTCACTGTGCCGCCCATCACCGAGCGCCGCGTCGTCGACTTTGGTCCAGGTGGGAAAGCACAGCCATCAACTCACCCCTCCCTCTTCAACCAACTATGCACGAATACGAGCTTACACGCGTGGGGAGGGGGCAGTCTTGTACATACAAACTGAAACTCTCATCCGCATACTCACACGCATAAGTATAACTATCACATCTAGACAACTCAGAAGTGCAAGGATCACGGACACAGGCACACATGGACACTAACGGTCTCCATCTCACATATATGCGTCCACACGCACGGGCACACACACGCACGGGCACACACACACACACACACACAAACATGTCACGGATTGGCGACATAAGGAGATAAACACTCGCACACACACACACACACACACACACACACACACACACACACACACACACACACACACACACACACACACACACACACACACACACACACATATATAACATTTGTCTTAGGCACGTGGGTGCAAAAGTATTCGTACGGATGCAAATGCCTCGTTTGATTTACCATACAGAGACACACACACACACGCACACATACATATGTCAGGGATTGGCCAAGAGAAAGAGATAAACACACACACACACACACACACACACACACACACACACACACACGCACACACACGCGCACACGCATACGTGTCATTGACTTATATACAGAGAGATTGAGAGAGACACGCACATACGCATACACACACACACATATGTCACGGATTGGCCGACATAAAGAGATAAACACTAGCACACACACCCGTGTGATTGATTGACCGACAGACGCGCGCACACACACACACACACACACACACACACACACACACAGTTTCGATCTCATAATACGCGTGCAAGTACAAACCTCTTTCACCACACACACAGACACGCAGACGCACTCACGCACACATCACAAGCAAGGTCACATTGTATCAGTATACATATACCACCGCCCCCCCAATCACACCCACACACACCCACTCACACACACGCGCGCGCGCGCTTGCGCGTGCACAGTTGTAAGATCTCACAAGTATGAATGCAGATATATACACACACAGTATAGCATTTGTTTTAGGCACGTGACTTCAAAAGCGTTCATACAGACGCCTTGTTGTATTACTTGCCATACAAAGACACACACACACACACACACACACACACACACACACACACACACGCACGCACGCACACACACACACACACACACAAGGAGGGGGGAGAGGGAGAGAGCGAGTACGCGAGATATAACGGGAGAGAAATGAAGAATATAGGGGCGAGAAAAATGGAGAAATAATGAAGACAGTGTTGAGGAGGTAGCTTGGACTCGAGAGGAAGGGAGGACACGGGAATATAACTAAAGGTGTAGTGTGGAAGAGGAATGGAATGGAAATATATGAGGAAGGGGTACAAGAAAATTTACAAGCAGTAAAAAATGATGAAGAGAGTGGGAAAGGATGGCGAATGATTGGCGAGGAAGGTAAGGCGTATTAGTGGGGGACGGGGGGGAGGGGTAGGAAGGTAGGAGAGGAAAATGCGAGGGTGTCAAAGAATAATGGAGGGAAGGTTCTGTCTCGCAGCACACTTGCATTTACACTCGTTTTGATATACAGCATTTATATCGTCTAGCATATATTTTTGCGCACACACATCCACATTGTCAGACGTTTGTGGGCATGCCCTCCCTTTCCGTCAGGCACACAGACACAAAGGCAATATCACATAAGCACGCAATTGCACATGCACTCACCGGCGCACGCACAAACGTTACTCGTTGTGTTGCTTCATATTTCGTTTGTTACACATAAAATAGATATCCGTGCGCGTGCGCACACAGACACGCCAGCACACACACACACACACACACACACACACTCCCACGCTCTACCGCACCCACGCACGCATGCACACACACACGCACACACACACACACACACACACACACACACACACACACACACACGCGCGCGCGCGCGTTCGCAGAGATATTATAACTCGTCAAATTTGACGTCATTGCAATTTTTCAATTCCAGGTATCGGGCGCAAGGGTGTGTACTTGTACAACTTGCCAGAAATTTTCTCAACCCACACATACCTTGGCGTGCCCTCCGTCAGCGCTCGCTTTGGGACCTCTGAGATTTGGAACTGGGCAATGGTGGCGGTGGCGCGACTGGTGCCCAAGAGTGCGCACTTTCGCCTCTCTTCTCCATTTGATATAACATCGAGCGGAAAGAAATCGAGTGAAACTGTTAATATTTAAAGAAAGCTCAGTACAGAAATGTAAAACGCATCATCACCCGTGATGCTATAAATTGACAATGTTGAAATTATTTTTAGTCTGGGTGTACTGCCTATCGGGTTCCCATGAACCCCGTGGCGAGGAAGAGGTGAGCGTGCGCACGGCGGCATCCTGGCACGGCAAATGACGCCCCTCCTGACTGCGACTTAATGTCTAATGCAGACGTGCTGGAGAATCGCGAGGCGGTTGGCAAACTGGCGGCGCTGTCGGACCCGTTGGTTCGGGCGGTGGACAGCATCGTGGGCGAGAAAGTGGTATGCCAAGCAAGCGCATTGACAGTCCTTTGCTACTTCCCCTTCCCCCTGATACCCTACTGCCGTGCGAGACACACGTTCTCTCTGCTCCATAATAGTTCGCCTTTGCCCTCTCACTTTTTTTCCCATGTCTTCTCAATGACCATATGTCTTCATTATTACTATGTCATCTTATACGTCTCACATTCCTTACCTCAACACCCAATCCCATTGCCATATTACCCCCACTATTATCATGTCACCTTCCACCCACACTCTCTCCCCCCCCCCCCCCCCCCCCCCCCCTTTCTTCTGATATCACTCACTACATTACCATCATTCATCTTACACTCAATCATACCACACCTCCACGTTTACACCCACCAGTTTCCCATCCATATTTCAATCTTCTCCGTCCACCCTAAATCGTGAGACACCCCCTAACATCCATAAATCATCTCTGACAGGCGACACATCCCCTCTCCTATTCTCACCGTGGGACAGAGGCCTGACTTCGAGTGTCTCGTAATGTTGCCGCAGTCCATGAAGATCGAAATCGACTTCACCGACGGCACTAACACCTGCGGCCTCTTCACCCACAAGTACCTCTCCGAGTCCGTCGGCTACAGCACCGCCGCCTTCGCCAACGCGATGCTCAACGGCGAGACCGAGCCGGGTGTCTGGTTCCCGGAAGAACCGCAAGCCGTGAAGGTCAGCGCCCTCACCAACCTTTGCCCTCTTCTTTTATTTATATTGATCCTGCACCCCGCCTCATATTCTCACCTTGCACCCGTTTGATCATATTTACTCATCTCCCTTCGTATTTCATGATCTCCCTTCGTCATTTATTTACTTATCTCGCACCCTACCTCATCCCCACATTGCAACCCCTTCCCCTTTTTCATTTCTCACTGACCTCGCACCCTACCTCATATTCTCATCTTGCACCCCCACCTCTTTCATTTCTCACTGACTTTCGTAACTGACATATTTCTGTGGGCGGTGTTGCCTCAGAATCGGTTGGCGCTGCTTGAGCTGGCGTCGCGCGGCTGCTTTGCGTTTGGGTTGAATAAGCAGTTTTGGCAGATTGAGGGCGACCCCATCCAGCTGGGCATGGGGATGTACTTGTAAACAGGTGTCCTGAGGGGCGGAGAGGGCGACTGTTTTAAAAAAACTACACATACATCTTCATTATGCACTCGTCGCTCTATGATTATAGCCGCGACTCGGCCGTCTGCTTGAGTGAGAGCGCGGAGGGGTGGATGTCCGCGAGGCTGGTAGTGCCCATGAGTCGCATGGTGGTGTGCAGCTCCTGGCACAGCATGTCTAGCACCTTCCCCACGCCCTCCTCCCCATACGCCGCTGCACCCCACAGCGCGGGCCGCGACATCCCCACCGCTCGCGCGCCGAGCGCCAGCGCCTTGAATATGTCCGTCCCGCGTCGGATGCCTCCGTCAAGGTACAGCTCCAACTCACCCTGCAGACCCTCAGCCCGAAGCGCAGCCGTCACCTCCGCCAGTGCCTCGATAGAGCTGCGCGCGTAGTCCTGCTGCCGTCCCCCTGCGTTGGGTAGAATCGCAAAACAATTATTCGAGTTCCTGAAATATCATTATATATTAGACCATTATGACATTCTCTTCATTATCTTCTACTGCAAGGCCCGCGCGGGGGGTGCGGGGAGCGGAGTTCCCCGCCAGGGAAGCATGAGAGGACGTCTTGCAAAATTTGGTTGAGGAACGGACGAGAAGACCAAAAATATCGGATTTTGTATGGTTTCCGATGAGGTTTTCAAATGTACGTTTATATGTTTGAGGGGGGCAAGGAAAGGGAGCGAGAGCAGACCGAATTGGGGTGAGGATAGACAGAATAGAGGAGGGGAGAGGTAAACGGGGGGCCGGGGGGGGGGGGGGGGAGAAATGGGATGGGGGGGGGGGGGGCACATTCTGGTACGATGTATAATGTATGAGTGTGTGTTTTCAATATGTATTTTTGCTTGTGCTTATGTGTGTATGCATCGAAGTAAATAATATACTTATTTATATTCGCAAGGAATCCATCACTACGAACCCGAATATGGGCGATACAAGATGGTTGTGAAGTATTGTCAATAGTTTTTGTTTACATCAATGTCAATGACATTGTTTAATTTTGGGGCTGATACAATTCCGGAAAGCGAACAAATCCCAACCGACTATAAACGACAACAAATTTACGAAAGTCTCTGTCGGTACGTTGTTGTACGTTGGGATGCCGCGTCAGGTTATTTGGTATGAAGCGAGCCATGGAGGGGGGGCATTTATTTGAAACAGGTGGCGGCCTGTCTCTTTGAGAGACGGAGATGAGGGAAAAGGGGACCTCCGCACATAATGTGTTGTGTTCTGTATGTAGCACTTTCGATGTGTTGAAGACGTTGATCACTCAAACCCTAAAGCGTAAGCCCTGAATATGAACCCTAAAATTTAACTCAAATCATAAAACACATTTGATATTCTGATGTTTTGGTGGAAAATGATGTAACAATTAAGGGAATCAAAATAAAAAAGGTATCGCCGCTCAAACCCCCCAAAATAATTAGTTGAAATGAAAAGGCGCAACCACAGCCTCAGTGCAGAAAGAAAATTGATGGTAGTGCTAACGACAAACATGATTAGGAATCTGGTGAAAAGCAGAGAAAGAATGGACAACACCCCAACTCGTGTGGTCATATTCTTTTTTTTCATCTTGATTGAATTGGTGTGGGTGCGCCTATTTTGTAATCCAGTGAATAGAAACGAGTTTTGTGTCAGAGCGTGCGACGTACCGTGGTTGGACACAACAATGCCTGCGACGTGCGGGTGTTTCGCCGCCAGCACCGCATCCTCTCCCGTCTGCACGCCCTTCAGCACGATCGGCATCGACGTCAGCGAGCGCAGCCAATCGATGTCCCCCCACGTGAGGTTGGGATCGAAGAAGGTCTGCAGCGCGCCCATGACGCCCGCCCCCTTGTCGACCGCGCCCTTCTCCGCCTGCATAGCACTGGGCACGTCGCTCGTAAACTTGTTCCGCATGTCCCCCTCCCGACGACCCGGCCAAGCCAAGTCCACCGTGACGAATAGACCCTGGAAGCCGAGCGCCTCAACCTCCCTGACGATCTTGGCCGTTCGCGCCCGGTCCGAGCTTACGTACAGCTGGAAAAATGAGGGCTGGCCTTTGGACACCACAGAAAGCAGAGACTGTCGTAAGAGCATCCCTCGAGAACAAACTGCGCTGCTTCCGATGATAGCAAAACTGAACAGCTAAATAGAAAAACTGTACTATTCTTATAGCAGGAAAAGCAGCAGGATGCTGGGTGGCCGAAACATAAAAATCACCAAACAGTCGAGTAACAGTTTTATGAGAGGGGAAGAGAGGTTTACGACCGAATAATGACAGACGCCGACTGTTCAAGTGAGGCAGAGAAGTGTCCTCTGAGGAGATACAGGTAGGACACCGTACTCGTATGCAAAGTGAAGGAAGTGAGCAGCAAGATGGGACATCCACGGAAGCTGACCTGGCGCTCTAGCGGCAGCAATCTCCCGAAGAGGTTTGGACGAGAGCGTTGGCACCATGTAAGGTAGGCCCATCCCACCCGCAGCGCGCATCAGCAGGCACTCCGCATCGGGGTGCGCCATACCTGCGAGTGCGCTGGCCGATATATACAGCGGCGCTCGGAAGCGATGGCCCAGGACGCAGCAGTCGCTGTTGACGTCACGCATCGCGCGCAGCACACGCGGACGGAGCAAGATTCGCTGAAACGCGTCCCGGTTTTCGCGTAGTGTGGTCTCCGTCTCCGCGCCCGAACGGTAGTAGTCCCACGCGTGTGGCGCCAACGCTCCCTGTGCCGCGCTCTCCATATCATCCACGTTGATAATTGCGCCGAGCGGAGGTCGTTCGTCCGTTTGCTTGCGAGTTGCAGGCTCATCCGGCAATTTCGCTGGCGCCTTTTCGTTCAACGCTCCGACAACTGAGCTCTCGGGCAGGTACTCAGACAGTAGGTCCGTTCCACGCGCCCCGTGCGCGGCGCTGAAGGCTGCGGTGCCGTCACGACCTGCGACGTCCAGTAGGAGCGCGGCGCCGCCCGGGTGCGCTCCCAGAAACGACGTCAGATCGTAGACTTTGCCGTGCAGTGCAACCCAACAGCTGGCTGCACTTGCGTGCTGAGCTAACTCCGAAGCTGAAATCTGTCTGAGCATGATTCACGCAGGGGCGGGGGCTACTTAGTGGGGCGTAGTGTCTGCTGTGAAAATCCAAAAGATGCTGTTCGGCAGAGTCTTACGAGGTCCTTCTGATATATTATTTATTATTCCGTCGACCCAACAGGTGAGGGGTGTCGTGGCTCCGCCACTTCCATCGCCGGTCTGTGCCCTCATCCATGCTGGTACGGGTTCCCGTAGGGAGGTATCGATAACGGTGTATTTCATCGCCCATCATATTATATTTGAAATATCGCTATGATTTGAGACATCACTACGGTATACATACGTCACTATGAATACCGAACCACACTATCCGCCATCGCTACCCTTCGCCGCGGCATGCGCGCATAGCGACACATCGCGGTAGGTTCGATTCTCGCGCAACGGTAACTTCAAGTTGTGCACTCACTCGAGCGCCGCCTAGCCGGGAGCAGGCTCGCTATGATGAGTGCCAGGTTTGTTTTAAACTAAGCGATCTACTCTCAGTCGTGCTCGCAGAACGCCGCCCGTATACCATCGCTACCTGCACATGCCAATCCTTTCTTATCCTGGTGGCGCCAAAATAATAGGAAATGAAAATAAATTGAGCCCTGCTCGGAATAATCACTTTACGTACAACAGGTGAGGTACGGGAAGTTGCGAAAAATAAAAGGCCATCAATAACGACGAACGCATCAGTTAATTTCGCCAAAATGTTTTTTCTTACATGAAAAAGCAGTGGAGGCCACCCAGCAAACAGAAGAAAAGAGGAAAAAACCTAAGCCCGAGGAACAGGAAGGCATGCCACAGCATCAGCACTGCCCTCTTGCAAAGCGTCACGGAGATAAGAACCCAAAGTACCATGAAGGGCAGCAGAAAGACGTTGCATGAACTCTCGCCGCACATCCCCCCAAAAACGCCGAAAAGGAACATAAGTAGTTCGACGAAGGAAATACTGCATACGGACATGGCAAAGAACGAGAGTCAACAGCACCCAAGCCAACCAAGCGACGAACTGCCACCAAAATAGCCATGCGATCAACCAACTCAGCCGCCATAGGCACCAAACGGCCCCCATCCTCCAAAGTAAAGGGATAGTAGTCATAGTCTCATGGACAGACATAACCGAAGGCGTGCCAAGCAAAGCAAAAGTGCGGAGGTCCGCATCAAGTTTGCCATGCTGAGCTCCCAATGCAAGGCTGCTCAGGAGTTGGAGACGAGTACCTATACGAGGAACATTGGTGTTCGTGCGAGCACTTGTAACCGTCACATCAACAACAAGACGACGGTGTGGACAGCGGAGCCATGAAGTCTAACCAAACCACGTCCCCGGGACGATCTCGATAAGCTCCCGACCGAATACGGCGGACCTCCAACCGCAAGTTCCATCCCTTAGTGGCCTCTGCTTCAAGCATTAACTCTTAAAGCACGTGGATAATCCGGTCGTGGAGCTAAATGACATACCAAGAGCACGGGCACCGGGGGATGTGGTCCATAAGCATAGCGGTTGTTGAGCGCTCACCCGACAGAGAGGCGCCCGATACCGTCGAGGGAGATCTAGACCCACGACACTTTGAGGGAGCCTCATTGCACCGAGGGCACTTCCGACCCTGAGAGGCGCGCTCCGCATTGAGGCCGGGCACCCGGTGTGCAATCATCATATAACAATCGAATGGCACCTTGAAATTGGACTCATGTGAGGCGAAAGAGAGAGCTAAAGCCCCGTGACCCGTACCCGAAATCACCCCCATATAGCCCGGTGGGGAAGGTTTGCAAAACGCCAAGAGGTCAAGGTAGGCTCGGGCACGAAGAATGCGCAAAATGCCCCGTTGAATGTGGCCCCGGAATATCCCAAGCGAGTAAGAGCATCGGGACGGAGTCAAAAGTTGTAGGCAAGTCAATTGGGTAGCGGGCGCCCCATCATTGTGAGCAGGAGATACCGCAACCTCGACCTCGGGCCCATAATGATCGGAAAGGTCTTGACTTAGTGGGTTAATCAACACCACGAGATCCGATTCCGAAAGCCCGCCCATAGTGGAGATCGTATCATACGAACAACGCAATTGGACCGCGCCCACGGTAAAGCAGAAGTCGCAACATTCAGTAGCTCATGCCGGATAAGACCGTACATAGGACCTAGCGACTCGGACTCGTAATCAGTGATCAAGTTGGCGAGGGTCGCGGTGAATGAAGCATAGTGAGTAGGTGCGGCGTCTAGATCGAGGGACGGTACATTAAGCCCCCCAAACTCCGCGGGTAGGGAAAGCGGGCGCTTAGCACAATTTAGTTGATCGAGAGTTTGTACGTCATGAGAAACGCCCAAGATTCGGAAAACTGCTGCACGAACGGCTATATTTGCAGGAGCAAGGTACGGTCGGCAGATATCAAGGGGGAGGGTGCGGAGCAAGAACCCATAGCGGCGTACCGCACACGTGATCATCAACCGAAAGGCATCATGCGTTCCTCCGAAGTCCGATATAGCAAAGCAAACGATCTTGTCCAAGAGGAGTTGATGAGCCTCCACGGTGTCTTGCAGCCAAGAATGAACATCGTTCTCATTATGAGATGCCGGGGGGGCATGTGCCATCGAGAAGTCCATCGCCAAAGGGGCTCCCAAGTTACTAGTACCCGTAACAATGGGAACCATCGCCCGTATCACCTCAACACGTTCATGGGTTGTATCCGGGGGTAACGTGCACGAAGGATTGGTTGGACCCTCGAGCAGACTTTCCCCAATTCCTCCATAGCCACCGTAATCACAATCGGGACGAAAGGCGTTTTGATCAAGTACTTGCCATCGTCAGAGAAGACTTGGATCATTGATGAATCCTTACACCGTTCTCCAATATTCCGGAGGGAGGTGCTTATAGCCAAGTTGAACAAAAGTGGGCCAAGAGGGTATCCCTGTCGGACACCCGTGGGAGATTGAATCGTGCCGTGCAAGAGCGAAGCATCTTTCGGGTGGAATAAATAATACACCGTGGAGTCCCGTGAATATATATTCTCTGAACCAACAAAAATCTTATTAACATTATTTCGAGATTATTATGCAGATATGATATATTACTTATTTATATTGTACGTAGATACCACGTAGCTTGGCGCGGTTGTATGAATACGATACAGACATTTAGGAGTGCAAGCAGACGAGGATGCTGATTTTTTACATTTTTATTACAAAGAAAGTAATGGAATCCACCAGCAAAGAAGAAACGAACACATGCACAGAAACTTTGGCCCTCGAAGCAGGGAGGCAGGCAAGAGCAGTTGCACCACCCTCCTACAAGGCATTTCAGAGATAGGAACCCGGCGTGGATAATGAATTATTTAAGTATCTCCATTTCGGTCTAGGAAAGGGGGGTAATTGGATCCGCTTGTATATCATATTTCGTCCTTCAATGAACATCATTAATATTATCGCTATTATGAGAAGCACAATATACGAGATGACATGGAAACGGGGGGGGGGGAGAAAGAGGGAAAGAGTGAGAAGAGGGATGTCACGGAATGCTAGACACGGCAAATGGGAGCACTATCGCCACATCGTGCTCATACCGCCCAGCGCAAAGAAAACAATCCGCCTGATGTTTTCCAATAAATTTTGTTTGTATTGCAGCAAGTCCGGACGAGACCCTCAACGGCGGATGCCGGGGAAGCTGAGCGCGGGCAATTCAAATTCAAATATCACTAATAGTACTTGTGTTAGAATCTCATCTTATTGAACACCCATCATATACATATTTTTTCAGTCTCATAGCAGGAGCAGTAGGAACGTGGACAAAGGAAAACGAGGGGGGGGGGCAAGAGGGCAAGAGTGAGCAGATGAGGGTCACGTAATCGAAGGCACGGCAAAAGGAAGCGTCGGTAACATTCATGCAGCAGCATGCATGTTGTAGTACAATCTCTCTGGATATTAGTACAGGGATTAACAGAGGATCACTTTATGGCTCGAAGGTTTTTAGATGAGCTTTGCCACCATCCGCGAAAGATGAGGCTTCATCGCTCAAGTTCGATTTCAAACATTTAAATATGAAAAAATAGTCGAAAATAATCACATGGGTGCCCATCATTTTTATGGACATATGGATTCTCCGCCCGCGCCCGCCCTGTGATGATGGTATCACACTAGTTCAAAAGACTAAAAGAGTAATTATAACCTGACACTCACACTCGAGAAACATCTCGGAAGCGAAGGTAAGTAAGGTGCGCACGCGAATCAGAGCTATCGTCATGCTTGTCCTCTATAGAAGAGAATTGTATAATCCTGTGATATTCTGGAATAGCGAGTGAAGCGCAACTCGAGATCGCCACACTCGGCAGCGCAGCGGAGGCGTCCCCGGGGCACACCAACAAACACCGACCTCTACCTGGTGTGCGTAGCTAGACACATTTTTTTGTCACGCCAGCACTGCGTGTGGCACTCCTTATCATTTCCCTAGTGCGGCACTGGCACGCACGCAACGTTTACGCAATGGCTGACGGTGGGGGAGGCAAGTCGCCCAAAGCGGAGTATGTTGGGAATCCGGATGAGGTTATTGGCGGGCCGATAAAGTACGTAACGGGACAGAGCGTGGACGTTGCGTGGGTGAGACAGCTGGCAGCCAGACTAGACGCAGCCACGCGAGCGGGGCCCGCTATCACCTCGCAGACCTTACCTACAGATAGCTTGACGGCGCTGCTGAAAGATGCCTGCGTGGCGCTGAAGTCGACGCCCACTCTGCTCGAGGTGCGTCGTCGTCGATAGCAATTCACGAAACCATCAATAAGTCGCAGCGAGTCCACGTCAGTAAGTCATTTGACTCAGACCCGTCCTAATGCTACCTTTCATAGATTTCGCCCGCGGAGGACGCAACGATCACCGTGGTTGGCGATACGCACGGTGGGTATTGCTCGGTGATATGTGTATTGCTCGTTTATTTGGTTTGGAACGATGCTGCGACTGTTCTAAACTCTCTTGTGCCGTCGCAGGCCAATTTCATGATGTTCTTCATATGTGCGTTGCCTCAGCTAGATTACACAGCAGCGCGTGAATGTTGACCCTCGTGGGGCGGGGTGTGTGGAAAATGCAAGTGTGGGTGTGTTTGGGGGGGCGGCAAAGGGTTGAATGAGTGTTGAGCGGGATTTGGAATTGTTGGCAGGATGGAAGTCGCAGGGAGGCCATCCGACACATCCATGTACCTTTTCAATGGTGGGATCCCGTGACATGAGCAGGAGGGGGAAAGGGGGGTGCGGCTGACTGCATTTCTGTGGTTGGCTCCTGGGCTGACGCTGGCTGTTGATTGACTGACAGGGGACTATGTGGATCGTGGTGCATGGGGAGTGGAGCTGCTGGCGACGCTGGCGGCCTATTCCCTCGCCCTTCCAGGTGCATGAGTTAATGCATGCTGGGACAGTCGTCTACAGAAAGACGAGGGGTGGCAGAGTGTACCTGTTGGTTGTGGAGTTGCGTGCTCATTTGGGTCAAGCGTGTGGCAATTCTGTGCTGCGATGGTGTAGGCCGTTTCTTTATGCTCCGCGGGAACCATGAGAGCAGCACATGCAGCCGCGCCTACGGCTTCCATGGCGAGCTAAAGGGGAAGTACGGGAGGGACAGCAAGGCTGTGTTCAAAGCCTGCGTAAACCTTTTCGCCGCACTGCCGCTCGCAGCGCTTGTGGCAGGGAAGACGCTCGTAATGCATGTGAGTGGCCGTGTGGGAACGCATCTTGCCTCGCACGCAAAAGAGCGCGTACACACACACACAAATACCCCCCCCCCCCCCCCCCCCCCCCCCCCCCCCCCACCCCCCAACACAGACAGACACACACACACACACACACACACACACACACACACACACAACCACACACACACACACACACACACACACACAACCACGCACGCAAATGTACATGTACATGTACATGTAAATGCACACACACATGTCTACGCATATATGCACCCGCGCACTTAAACATCCACGAACACAAACGCACGCATTCGCGGACACAGACACCCACCCACACACACTCACAACCATATTTTCGCTTGCACAAATATTGTCAAAAGAAAATCCACATACAAAAACATACGGACACACGCAAACATCCAAAAGTAACCTTGCTACATGAAAATACATTCACACACACACACACACACACACACACACACACACACACACACACACACACACACATTTTCGCTCACATGCACACGCGTGCACGCGGGCGCGCATATGAGCCACACAACGAGACAGGCAGGCAGACAGAGATGCATATACACTAAGACACAAGCATAGACAAGGACAGGCACAGCCTCCCTCTAATATTTGTGGATGAACTTACAAAGATAGATAACAGACGCACAGGCGAGTGTGCGCGGGGGCACATAAACGCACACACACACACACACACACACACACACACACACACACACACACACACACACAGGCGTGCGCGCACGCAATCGTGCTGACACAGAGGCATACACACATTCTCAGAAAGATATACAAGCATTCACATACACACACTCACTCACACTTACTTTTTCTCTCTATTTCTCTTTCTGTGTCTCTCTCTCTCTCTCTCTCTCTCTCTCTCTCTCTCTCTCACACACACACACACACCAACTCATGCATGCAAATGTATGTACCTGCACATTCGCAGAAATTATCATGCACACAGGTTGATATCGATGAGTGCTCAAAAATACGGAACGAAACCGCACGATGAGTTTAGTGCTATGATGAGTATGCTATGACATATTGGGTTTCTGCACCTACGGAAGTTTTCGTAACATTCAACGTTTCTGGCGCTCCCAGGGCGGTTTGTTTCGCAAACCTTTTCAACCCTCCAAGAGCGCCAAGTTTCGAGGGAAGAAACGCCGACGACTCACCAAAGAAGGTCCGCAAAATTCCTTTTCCTCCCCACCTTGCAGTTTATCGTGGAATGCAGTCATGCTTTTTTCCTTCGAGTGAAGCAGTATGGCGTGTTGTCGCTGCCTTTGAAATGTATGTGTGTGTGTGTGTGTGTGTGTGTGTGTGTGTGTGTGTGCGTGCTTGCGTTTTTAGCTCCAATGGAGGTCGGTAGCTTGGATGATCTGAGGACTGCGTTCAAGGGGGGACAGGACCCGAGTGGTCTTGGGCAGACGCAGGTGGCGGCGGACATCCTGTGGTCGGACCCCGTCCCCGCCGAGGGGCTGAGTATAAATTACGAGCGTGGCATCGGCCTCGTCTTCGGACCCGACCAGACGCAGGCGTTCATGGCGGGCAACGGTCTGGCGTTGGTGTTGCGGTCGCACGAGGGGCCCGATGCGCGGTGTCGCCCCGAGTGCGACATGCCGTCTATGGCCGACGGGTACAGCGTGGACCACAATGTGCCGGCGGGCCGTCTGATGACCGTCTTCAGCGCACCAGACTACCCACAGGTACGGTACCGGATAGCTGGAAACGCCAAGCCATCCTGCGATGTGAATTTGCTGAAGTGTGTGTGTGTGTGTGTCTGTGTGTGTGTGTGTATGTGTGTGCGTGTGTGCGTGCGCGCAACTTTGTGTGTGTCATCATGTGTATAGTAATGTACACATATGTGTGTTTGCGTGGGTAGGTGTGAATGAATGTACAGATGACGGTGTGCGTGTGTGTGTGTGTGCGCGCGCGCGTGTGTGTTTGTGTGTGTGCGCGCGCGCGCGTGTGTGTGTGTTTGTGTGTATGTGTGTGTGTGTTAATATGTGTTTTGTAATATACATGTGTGTGTGCTAGTATATGATTTTGAATGTACATATGTGTGTGCGCGTTCGTTTATGCGTATATGAATGTATGCATATCCATGTGTGTGTCTGAGTGTATGTGCATGTGGCTGTTTCTATGTTATCGTCTTTATTCGTGAGTATGATTGAATGTGTCTGTGCCCATTTGTGATTATTCGCGCGCACGCGTGTGTGCGCGCGCCTGTGTGTGTGTGTGTGTGTGTGTGTGTGTGTGTGTGTGTGTGTGTGTGTGTGTGTGTGTGTGTGTGTGTCTTTTCCAAAGGCTCATCAGCCCAGTAACTGGTGTGATTGCTATCGCAAAAGCGAAATTGCGGTACGGCAAATACATCGTTCATTCCTTTGGCTGAGATAGGATATCCATCTGCCAACACTTGAAATGCAAAGCAACGGTTCTTCGGAGAGGAATTACTATATGTGAGCGGTGTACTTCGTAACGATAGCGTTGCACATTGCTACGGCTACTGTGCCTATAGGCGAATATTAACAGCTTTCCTCAGAATATACCAAATACTGTCCTATGATGAATTAAGGATATTTTGAATATTTATAGTTTTCTTGGGTATTGTGTGTACTTGTGTGTTAGTAAGACTGAATCGGTTGTGCGCGTTTGTTTGCATATTGCGCGTTGCCGGGACTTGTCGCGTGTCTGTCGCGGACCCCACTCGCGATGCAGTTCCAGCCCGTGGACCACCCGAGCGAGCGGTTCAACAATTTGGGCGCGGTAGCGGTGCTGCAGGCGCCGGACTGGGCCACTCCCGTCATGAAGCAGTACAACGCTGTGCAGCCCCGGCCCGAGGTACCGGCAGCACCGCGCCGCTGTTATTTCCTACTGCCCCTCTATTTTAACATATGTATTCCCTACATCTCTACATTTGATTTCCCAATAACCAAATGAAAAGATCACTTGATTTCCTACATTCAATAATAATCCATGGAGGTACCCGGTTACCCTGCCTCGCCCCAAAAGAGGTTCGTCAAAGCGAATGTAAGAAAAAACATTCCAAATGAATTTGTTTTCCTACTCAATACGCAAATGATTGCAGATAAATTATGCATATGATGAATTTTCAAATTGTGTCAGTATTGGGAATAATGTGAAAAATAAATGTGAACAATGACTCTTTCTCCCTGTCTCAGCCGCTTCTGTCCACCGCTTCCCCCGCCATGAACAAACGCAAACTTTATGCTCCTCGGTCTTAATATGCTCGCATGTCCATTCTCACTGCTCTCCCCCTTACCCCGCATTCCGCGTCCCCCCCCCCCCCAAAAAAAAAAAAAAAACTAGAATGGTGACGTTGAGACTATGAAAATGAAAATACTCATTGAAATGTACTGCTGTAGATTACATTTGCTAATTTAATACGGCCGAAAGCTAGAACCAAAAAAGAGCCCAGGGAAAGTTGACATGTGTTTCATGACCGACACATATACATTGAAATAAAAGTACATATGTTTCCTTTTTTGTTATATGCACCATTCATGCTGTCAATATTATTGCCGCCTATAATCCCCGCCCTTTGTTAAACCTTCAACCCGTCTACCACCCCCAAAAGGGAGGAGATCGAACTAAAGATGTAAACTATGGTCGAGAACACACGCGACCCTCGTTATTTTTGTATGGCCAAATGATATGTGTCGGGCTCTTCTCTCCCGCTCATTGTAGCGGTATTTTCCTTTCCTTCACATATCTTACTTGGAAAGTTGCTGTGTGCAACATGTATCGCTAGCCATCCCCCAAATTGGCCACAAACATATCATCATGGGTATTTTTTCTCCGAAGCTTCTGCCTCACTTCGACCTCATGTGAGCCCAACTCGGGCTGCGTCATTTTGCAAGAATGGATAGGTTGGCGTATCTCATCCACCGCTTTCAATTTGTCGCTCCGACCCACGATGGCCATGTGAATGGCTGCGATGGCCATTCGTGTTGCTCCTTTTACCGCGCGGTCGTAAGCGGGCGTTTAATTTTTTGCCTCGTCTCTACATTTGCTAAATTTCACAATCTTTATTTGTCCGTATTCCATCGGCACATGACAACAATCATGTTCACCAAAATAAGAATACTAAGAAATAAGTGTTTCAGGGGCATTTCTGGGTTGCCAGTGCCATGTAATGTATTGTCATTGTCATTTGAATTCATTCAAATAGCAGAATAAGAACTATTTTCGTGTTTCCTTAGTCATATTGTAATATTTTGGCTGCTTTTCCTCTCATCATAGCCCACTTCGTGCAATCGCGCAGGCAGCTCCGTTTTACGACTTGTACCTCCCCGATAGCGATGAGGAGGGACCGGAAGGGCTGCAGGCTGCCGGGTTTGAGCCCTCCGAGGCGAGTGGGCTGTCGGGCGACGGCTCCGTTGTGGGGTGCGACGAATCGGAGGACACGGCGACATGCGCAGAGGCAGGGTCGCCGGGGAGCAAAGTGCCACGGGTGGGGTTTTTGGCGGAGGATGCCAAGTCGACGGTGAAGTGGCACGAGGCGGCGCAAGAAAAGAAACAAGACAACAAGGAGGAAGAGGAAAGGGAGAGGAATATGAAGGACGATATAGAGATGGAAAAGGAGGATGAGAAACAAATTGACGAGGAGAAAAAGGAGGAGGACGAGAGGGAGATGGCACAGGAGGACAAGGAGATGATGGGGGGAGAGGAAATGGAGGGGAAGAGCGTGGATGGGGAGGACAAGGAGAAGAAGATGGATGAAGAGAAGGAGAAGAACATGGAGGAGGTGATGGAGAAGACATTGATAAAGGAAGACGGATCGATGGGGCGGTATGAGGGTGCGCGTGGGACTGTTGATTGTGGCGAGGATCTGCGTGCGGGGATGGATGCTAGCATCGCCGCGAGCGGGTGATGTGATAAGGTAGCGGTCAAGAAGTTGTCCCTCGCACCGTCTTCGGGACGGTGTATGTGTCAACCTTTTAGAAGGGGTTGTGGTGGTAGTTTCTAATAGAAAGTAAGAGTTTTTGGCGGGTGATTCTGAGGTGGTTAACGCCCCTTCATGTTGCGGAGCATCCAGCATGGAAAATCCTACGGCACCAATGCCAATGCATTCACCAATGGCTAATGGTGTGCGTTGGTCGCGGCCTATCATGAAATGTCAAAGTATGGAAGAAAGTGGCGTCGTGCAAGGTTGATAGCTAGGCAAATTTTTTATGGAATGATTCATGTGTAAGCTTTACGTACGGCTCAAAGGCCCTCTTCCCGTCGAATCGTCGATGTCCAAGGTCTTCCTCGCCGATGATGGGTAATTCATATGCCCTCCTCTTTGTGGATAAGGGTGGGCGCGAGATTTTGGTGAGGTTAGTGATCAACCATCGATACATCGTCGATATTATCACCATCAAACAAATAACTCCCGTTGAAGGTGCCACCGTTGTACTTAGGTGTCGACCGATGCCATCAACTACTAAAAATCATAGCAAACATCATCAATTACCTAAGTCCCAAACATCAAATATGTGGTATGTCGTCTAAATACATAGACATCGGTGATGATTTCGGCTCTAAATGCCGTTGATGTTAACATTTAAGAATGTAGACACTAAGACTACTGTTCGCATAATTGTGACGTCACCAGCACGCTAAAAGAAGCAACAAACGCGGCGGCTTAAGAAAACGGTACGGGATAACAATATGTAACAATCATCGCCGAGTTGTCGCTCATAGTGTTCGCATAACTTTTTTGATGCCAAGCGCACAACCTTGTACCTCGGTACTGGTCCCCATTATTTGCATCCCGATCTCGTTCCCCGTCACCCACGAGGACGGGACATCACAATTTTGACCATCGCGTAGACGCTTATTTTCCGTCTGGAAGAGGAAAGCGAGCGCGGAAATCGTCCCGTTGTCCTAGTAGTAGTGCTTGCGCCGCTTACCCGCGATCTGTCCTCACTCGATCGCTCCTCCTTTGCGGCTAAGCTATACTCACTATCTTAGCTACGATAGCGCCGATCGCTATAGTTGGGGGCACACTAGACCTCAAAAGTGTGCGTGGCAGAGGGGGGGGAGGGGGGGGGGGGAGATGGGGCACTGACAACTCCTAGATCTTGTCAGTCGGTCCGAGCGCCCGCGATTCCACATGACCTACGGTTGTTTACATACGCATGCAATAATGATGATGAGAAGTTATGTGGGGTTCCGTTAATCCATGTACACACGGAATGTCATGAAGGGGGTTAGAACCGCCGCTTCCCGGAACGGAGTTGTACGCCTTATCCAAGTACCGCCAAAAGTCGGTACCCGATAGGAACATATTGTGCATATGAACCCATCGCATCAAATCGCGAATGAGCTGCGAACACCTATAGCGAACACCTATAGGTGGATGGCCATGACTCCCCCGGAGTCTAGCGTAGAGATGTGTCCATTAGTAGCCCTACGGAGGGATATGTAAACACTCCCCCTTAATGGACATCATCCCATGAACTCCGGCCGGTGCCCTAGTAAACCCCGCAGTAAACGCGGAGGGCCCATAACCTTTTAATCCATGTACACACGGAATGGCATGAAGGGGGTTAGAACCGCCGCTTCCCGGAACGGAGTTGTACGCCTTACCCAAGTACCGCCAAAAGTCGGTACCCGATAGGAATATATTGTGCATATGAACCCATCGCATCGCATCGCGAATGAGTTGCGAACACCTATAGGTGGAGGGCCAGGACTCCCCGGAGTCTAGCGTACATATGTGTCCATTAGTAGCCCTACGGAGGGATATGTAAACAAATTCACGAAAATAAATCCCGAATAGTACACGGACTTTATGTTGTCGAACAACTTATCTCTACAACTTACGGCACTATTGTCATACCGGGGGTCCCGCAACTTATCTAAGTGGTACGTTTTGATGTCCCGTACCATCGCTAAGTTATGTGAACACTGCAAAACGAGATTAAAATGGCGAAAACGAATTTTCTCTTTGTTCGCTAAGTTATGAGAGCAATATCATAACAACAACATCGATAATCCAAGATATCTTTACCATCGACGGTAGAGGACGCGGCCGGCACCTAGGCTCTACACGCCATGTCGAGGCTTAGGCTTATATTGTTAACGTATTAAATTCCTCACTCGCTCATGCGACCCTCCTCGACTTCCATGGCCTCCAAAACACTCCTTCCGCAGCAAGTATGGCCGACGAGCCGCTTGCTCCCTATCAAGATTGCTCCCCTCCCCTACTTATCCATCTCGTTATTGAGAGGTTCGTCACCGTATTCTGCCTCTTGAAGGAGCCACATTGTTAGGCCTACTAATTCAAAATGCCGACGAAAACACCCCATTCCCCTACTTATCCATATCGTCATCGAGAGGGCTCGTCACCGTGTTCCGCCGCCTCAAGGAGACGCAGTTTTTAGGCTTACTAATCCACAATGCCGATGAGAGCACCCCAGTCCCGCATGTTCACTGCACGGTTAGTGGCGCCCGCCAGCGGCGCAACGGCGGTGGCCCCGGAGGGGGGTGCGGTTGCAAGCTTGCCGGCATCCCTTCACCTCCCCGTGGTGGGCGCTGGAAACCCCGTAGCCGTGCC
This sequence comes from Tetraselmis chui, assembly GCA_026401115.1. Lineage (NCBI taxonomy): Eukaryota > Viridiplantae > Chlorophyta > Chlorodendrophyceae > Chlorodendrales > Chlorodendraceae > Tetraselmis > Tetraselmis chui. Next base: position 33,257 of record JAPMLY010000775.1, read on the forward strand.
AGGCCAGGCACGGTAGGGGGCTAAGAGGGCCGACAACTCGATCCGCGGGATAAGCAGCTGTCGGGAAAGCCATGTACATAGGGCTTTTGAAAAAATAATTTCTGTGCGATACCGGCACCAAGATCTCCCGCTCGGCCCTTCCGATATGTTTTTTCGCATACAGATACTATTGAGAACAGTTCTACCTCGAGGGAGTGGGACATGTACTTCAAGAGCGTTTGATGGCGAGAAGGGTACGGCCGGATCAATGGTGGGAGGCGGGTGTTGGAGATGGTGGTGGCCAGCCGGGAAGCAGCGCCAGGAAAGGGCGCTCGCTAGCCGCCGACCAGCCATGTGCCAGTCGACACTTCCCAGGGGGTGAGGCAAGACATGGCACATGTCGGTGGCCGGTCGCAGGCGGAGGAGCGGCTATGTGAGGCGGCGGCGATCCTTAGGATCAGCCGCCGCCGGAAAGCCATGTACGGAGGGCTTTTTGGAAATTAAACTAATGTCCGTACCCGGCGTCGAGCTAGTTGGGGAGCAGCACCAGGGTAGGGCGCTCACTAGCGAGCCGCCACGCCGACTGGATACATCTCCCGGGGGGAGGAATAGGCTTGGGCGGCAAGGAGGCTAGTCGCGACGGGAGGGGCGACAAGATCTGGCGACGACGACCCTCCGGGTCGGCGCCGCCGGAAAACCCCGTACGGAGGGTTTTTGGCTAATTTCCGTGCACCCGCGGCCCGACGGATCAAGCTATGGTGACCTAACCCCCCCCCTCCTCGATACTCACTACCGGATAGACGAGACCCTTGCGAGGGGGGCCGGGTGAGCGCGGAGGCCCATGTTTCAACAAAGTCTGCTAGGTGGACGCGCGATCAGAGTGGGAAGGGTACGGACGCAGGCCGGACTACCTGACAGGTACCCGGGTACCAAACAAAGAAAAAACCGGGGAAATGAGCGGGGAAAATTCAGGTGCGGAGGCAGGAGCGCCCATTCTTTCTATGTCTGTGTGTCTCGGTCCCCCCCACCTGCCCTCGAGGTGACGGGGGACCTCGACAAGGAGGACCGTCGCGTCGGCGGATGCGGCGGCGACCTTGGCGGGGCTTACGGGATGGGGCGGCGGGATCGACGAGCGACCACGCGAGGAGGGGTTTTTTGCTAGCCTTTCCCCTCCTACCTTCGGCAAGACCGAAGTCACGCGGGCGCTAGATTAGGCTGGCCCGGCGTCTCTCCCGAACGCCGACCGGCCTCGGCCGGTCGGCACCCCGGTTCGGTGGGAGCGGGCCGAGCATCGTGAAGGTCGAGCAGCAGTTTAGTTTTGCATTTCTCGACAAGTGGATTTATTTTTAGATCTGTTTTTCTTGATATTACAAAATTATTACGTTGTTACTGCTTAGGCGGGGGGACTGTGGCAATTGCTGCGATTGCTTACAGTTTTTTAACTCTAGAGGAACGTCGACACACAGTGAAGCTAGGTGCGTCGATAGGTGTACCTGGTCGAAGAGACCCGGGCCCAACTTGCTAATAAGTCATGAATGGCAAAGTAGAGTGGCCCGAGAGACAGCAGTCGGTCCAGTTTGCCGGCACATGTTGTAAAAAATTTCAATACACGGTTACTCGACCCGCAGCGATTCCCTTCTTGCAAGTTGTTGTCCTCCATGTGCGGTACAACGCTGACACATCCGGCGGATATATTATGCCCATGTTTCAAGCTCTCCGCATGCTCGTGGAAATTGGCCTCCGCCTAACCCGTTTTCGCGACGATCGGTTTCATAACACCGGCCCATACAACCTTACGCTACGACACGCTGTGCCCTTGTCGCCCACAATCCCGTGCCCGTCGACTTCAAACATGCCGTCACCGGCACTTACGCGGCGGAATGGAAGCCCAAACAAAAGCATATACGCAATAAGGGCGCACCTTCCGTGTGGACCGCCTCTCCCTAGGTCGACACGCCGTCGGCAGCAAGTGGGATTTCAAGGTGAATACCAACTCACATAGCCCGGTAAATCGCATCTAACTCGTCTCGTCGTCGCTCAATGGCTGAGTCAACGCCAAAGTGTTGAGAACTCTCATATTTTCTCCCATGCCGTCTATCTCAGCACCCTTAGCACATTCTTCGCTCTAGTGGTCGCTCGCGGCATGTACGCTCACTATGCAGACAATGAAACCGCCTTCCTCGTCGCATGCTTACATGAGGTGATCGACATGCGTTACGCAAAGGGCGTTAAGGACGGCACTCCCCGCGTCGAGCGGCTTTTGAAGGGCATCTATGGCCTCAAACATGCGTCGCGAGAATGGTATATCTTGCGCCATCACACCCTCACCTCCCTCTTCCTCCAACGCTCCACGCCATGTACCTGAATGTACAAAAACATTAATCGCTCTTTCTGTTAGATTCTACATAGAACCTAACTAGCGTACAATTACATATACATGTATCAACACGTTTCCTAGGAGGAAGCAAGTGCCTAAAGCCAAAGGCTGGCACAGCCTAGTATAGGGAAGCGGGCTGGACGGGGCGAGCCACCTGAAGAAACGCCACGCCGCTGGAGATGGGGTTATAGTCGGATCGATGTACTTGCCTTCGGTCACGGAGTTCTTCTTGATCCAACCACCCATGGACTTGACGACGGGGAGGGGCGCTCCGATGCAAATAGCAGCGGAGGCAGCTCCTTTGCGGAGGTTGTGAGATGTCCACTTGAAGCCGACGGGGGGTTTAGCGTGGATGGATGAGTACGCGTGCTCCAGCCAAGCCGAAAGTTTTGTTGTTGCTTGCTAGTCCGCGGAGTCTTTTAAGGCGAGAAGCTCAAGATAGCGGGTGGGGTCGGGCAATTGCACTAATTGGCAAGATTGACGAGGTAGTAGTCTAGAAGGTCGGCGAGTAGGGGATTGGCCGTAATTGTGATAGACGATGATGGTTTTGTGGCTTCGCCGCGCTGCTAGTCACCCCGAGTCTTTCACATGAACATGCATATTAGTCCGGACGGGTGATCGAGAGTGAGGTCGGCCGTTTGGCAGCGCACGCCAGTCTCGGCACGACAGAAAAAGGCGTTGATCACGCACACTGTAAGAGAGGCTCAAAAAAGGGAAATATTTTGTAGGGAAGCCGGGGTCCAACTGAGTTTACGACGGAGTGCGTTTGATGCAGTTAAACTCTTGACGGCTAGTTGGGAAGGGGGTAGTCGCGCGTCAGTTGCGGCGAGTCGTTCTTGCCAGACTTCGAAACTGCGTCTTGCGTCAACGAGAAGATCCCCCACCGTCACTGTGGGCTATTGGTTGTCGCGTCGGAATTCGTCAACTAGTGAGTAGTCAGGTTACATTGACGACGCGGCGACGATGCCTTGGAGGCTTAGCCATGCCGTGCAGCGGACCATAATAGCGGGTGTTTGGAACATGCATATTAGTCCGGACGGGTGATCGAGAGTGAGGTCGGCCGTTTGGCAGCGCACGCCGGTCTCGGCACGACAGAAAAAGGTGTTGTTCACGCACACTGTAAGAGAGGCTCAAAAAAGGGAAATATTTTGTAGGGAAGCCGGGGTCCAACTGAGTTTACAACCGAGTGCGTTTGATGCATTTAAACTCTTGACGGCTAGTTGGGCAGGGGTAGTCGCGCGTCAGTTGCGGCGAGTCGTTCTTGCGAGACTCCGAAACTGCGTCTTGCGTCAACGAGAAGATCCCTCACCGTCACTGTGGGCTATTGGTTGTCGCGTCGGAATTCGTCAACTAGTGAGTAGTCAGGTTACATTGACGACGCGGCGACGATGCCTTGGAGGCTTAGCCATGCCGTGCAGCGGACCATAATAGCGGGTGTTTTCTGCAATGGGTGAATGTATCTTCGCTGCATTTGGCAAAGAACTATCGCAGATTTCTGTTGTAGTTTGCGTAATTCAAAGGTGCGAGGGAGCTGCTGAGTAGGCTAAGGGCCGCGAGTCCGAGCAGATTGTTGAAGTGAGCTGCCATTGTTGATGTCAACGGCGCGCTAGTAGTGTGGGTGCTGAGGCGGTAGCGTCGGTGTCGAGTGCGGTAACGAGAATTGAAAAGCGGTGGAACTAGGGCAGTCAAAGGAATACACGGAAATGCCACCACCGGGAATCGAACCCGGCACCTCCGTGTCCGGAGTCGTACGCCGTAACCAAGTACCGCGCCTATAACTCGGTACCCATTAGGGACATATATCATATATATACCCCCGTACCGCCCGAGCAACGGGCTCCCGCAGTATATCCACTACTGGCGAGATAGTAAGGCCAAGACTCTCCAAGAGTTCAACGTACGGATGTGTCCATTATCGTGCCCACCATTGGGATCCCACAACACTCCCCCTATTGGACATCATCCCATCAACTCCGGTCAAACCCTCGAAATCCGCGTCATACGCGGAGGGCCCATAACCTGTCAAAAAAATACACGGAAATGTCATCACCGGGAATTGAACGCGGCGCCTCCGTGTCCGGAGTCGTACGCCGTAACCAAGTACCGCGCCTAAAAGTCGGTACCCATTCGGGACATATATCATATATATACCCCCGTACCGCCCGAGCAACGGGCTCCCGAAGTACATCCACTATTGGCGAGATAATAAGGCCAAGACTCCCATGGAGTACAACATACGGATGTGTCCATTATCGTGCCCACCATTGGGATCTCACAACAAGGGCAGTTGTCAGGCTGCGAGTTGTAGCGCGGAAGGAGTGTCCTTTAGCGCCGCGGCGGGTGTGCAACCACGCCGGCGTAGTAGTCGAAAGGCCACGATGGTCCAACAGGGCCGTCCGACCCCCTCGCGAGAGCCTAGTCGGTCGGGGAAGATGAGGTTGTCCGCAGGGGAACAGTGGATGGTCTCGGCGGCTAGGTGGTGTAGTTGTTGGAACCACATCTTGTCGGGCCAGTAGGGGGGAATGACCGTGGCCGATGCCCCACATTGGCTGAGTTTAATGCGAGGAGAGGCTGCGCGTTCCGCAGGGGTTGCAATAGTTGTTTTCGCATTGCTATTTATCGGCCGGTAGGTGTAGGCAGTCGACGTCCTCGTTCTTGGGGCCCGCCACCGGGTGTTGAAACGCGGTAATTGTTTGTTTTCCATGGTGGCGCGAAACGGTCCACAGAGTGTAGTCCCCATGCTTGTTGTAGGTTGTTGAAAATCCAGGGGCTGTGTTGCCCGTCGTCTCGGTCGAGCTCGCGGCTCATGGAGTCGGGCCATATATTTGTGGCGGAGCGGACGTAGCGGGGGCAAATTCGAATGTCGTTGGTGTCCATCATTTACCACAGACGGCGTAGTTCGGTCATCATAATTGGAGGGCGACTGGTAAGCGTTGTGAGGGCGTCCACCACCGCGCTATTTTCCTCGTGTAGAAGGACTTTGTGGCCGCGTATCTGTGGGAGGAAAGATTCGATCTCGTGGCGTACAACGCGCAGCTCCTTCCCGGTAATGTGGTGGTTGCTGTTTGCGTCGTATGAGAACACCACGGGCTTGGAAACTCGAGCTCGCGTTGAAGACGGAACCCCATCCGTAATCGTTGGAATGTGTGTGGAGGTAAGTGGTCTCAATGGGCTTATATATTGAGCGGGCGTTGTGTTGGGTGGGTATTATGAGCCACAATTCAATGTCGCGTCGAAGATGGTAGGTGGAGCGAAGACGCCCCCCGCCCCCGGCTTAAAACATGTGCGTGTAGCCAAACGTTGTGAAGCTCGCGTAGGAAGAAGCGGGCGGGGGCGATGGCAAGGTAGAGGAAATGTGCTTTCCCAATGAAGGCGGCCAGCCCCAGAGCCGGTAGCCATCGAGCGCTCGAGGCCGCACGGCCAAGTAGGGAGGAAGCAAGCCGGGCGAGTGTGCGTAGTTTTCTGTTGAAGCTCGATACTCGCCGTTGTGCAGGTCGATGGTTAGCTCCAAGGGGTCGCCTACTTGGGTTGGAGTCAATATGCCTTTTTGGGGGTTGCAAAGCAGCCCGAGGCGGTTGAGGAGGGCGTCCACGTGGGCTCGGACGATTGGTGCCAAGGTGTAGGAGTCGGCTAGGGACAAGAAATCGTCCATGTAGGGGAGTAGTTGGGCGCCGCGCCACCGGGCGTTGCGCAATACTCGACGTGTCGGGGTGGGGATGGCAGGACTAGAACCTTGTGGATGGCGAAAGTGATTAGTGAAGTCGACATTAGTTGGCTTGCAAAAGTAGTAAGCTAAGCCCAACTAACCCATTCTTCAACAAGCAGCTACACGTTTTTCGATATCTGCGGGCGCCGGAGGCGTCCGCACAATCAAATCCGAAGATCTTTCCGATCTCCATGTACATATTCATATTAAACACCATTGTTTAAATATGCGGATCCGCGGATGTCGCGATATGAAAATTCGTACACGGTACCCGGTACGAAAATCTCCAGTTGCATATTCATATGAAACGCAGCCTTACAAACAACTTCACCGCTCTTTCCATTCCTTCATTTCCACCAATCAACCAACCCCACAATTGACACACACCTTACCATACCCTCCAAGGGGGAGTAAAGCCTGTCGAAATCGGGAACGGATAGTTATAGTAGGTCGTACCGGGCCCACAAGGGGGCCGGGTGTGGCGACTAGAGAAGTGAGAAGAGAGAGATGGCGGCCGGCGAAGGCACCGGCAGGGCCGGCCGACCGCCACTAATAGGGAATAGAGTACCGCTAATAGCATAACACTAGGTACTAAGATGACAAATAGCTAACTTGTACATAAGCACTAGGCAACGGGATGCTAGTGCTAACACCCCCCATCAAGGTAGCCGACGGAGGTCTTGACGTCGTCCTAGCTTGCGTAGAGGAAGGTGCCATCTTGGTCGAAGGTGTAGTGCTTATAGCGTGTGTCTCATGGCGGGTAGGTGTAGCGACATGCGCTCACTGGAATGTGCCGCTGCCGGCGCGAGTTACCGATATGATGCGGTTCCAAATTTACTGCGTAATGCACTATTATGACATGTAGCGGAAAAAACTGTCCACGGGCGTTTTAGCCGACGCATGAGAGCGACCGGCGAGGAAGAAGAAAAGCCAACAAGGCTGTTCGGAGCGTGTAGACACGCAAAAGCATAGACGGGCGCTGCTCGTGTTGACTCCCCCCTTTCGCCGCGGGAAAGGTAAGCTCCCCGCTAAGTTAGGTGAGCGTTGCGGCGTTGCCTCGGTAAAAAACAATAATAGTACTAAGTAAAGTACGCACGGGCCGAATTTTCGCGGACCGGCTTAACCATATCTGGTCGAGAACATCGGTAGGCTGCATGCTAGGTGAGCCTAAAAGTTGGGTGGGGCGAGCGCGGCGCCGGGCGCTTTACACACGCTCTTCTCCTCTTTACGTGGGAGATGGTAGAATAGTCGCGGACAACCAGCTCGAAGGCGAAGCGTGGTGTCGGTTGGACGATAAATTACTAGCGTGGCGCCGAGCGCTTTACACACGCTATACTCTATTTTACGTGGGATTAGGTAGGACTAGCGTGGCGCCGAGCGCTTTACACACGCTCTTCTCTAGTGTAATTTGGTGGAGGGCCCATAACCTGTCGGAATCGGGAACGGATAGTTACACGGAGGTCGTACCGGCCCCACAAGGGGGCCGGGTGTGGTGACTAGAGAAGTGAGAAGGAGAGAGATGGCGGCCGGCGAAGGCACCGGTTGGGCCGGCCGACCGCCACTAATAGGGAATAGATTACTACCGCTAATAGCATAACACTAAATACTAGGATGATAAATAGCTACCTTGTACATAAGCACTAGGCAACTTTATGCTAGTGCTAACAAAGCCCCACCAAAACTCCGACGAGGATGGACAAGGAGACCCCCCGGTCTCAGATTTTGTAGAAAGTTTCCTAGATGGCATGTGCAAGGAAGCCCGGAGACCGTTTAGGGTTTAATCTACATCCAGCAAGTGATTGGTATTTTTATTGTTGTGAATCATTTTCATTTTCATACATAGTGACAGCCGATGTCATTATATACATGCGTTACATACACGGTGTGAGATAATATGAGACGATAACTACTACGGTACCACAGCCGTACACGTCTACACGATATATTATATATAAGGAGTTCTGAACATAAACAACGCGAGTTGCCGCAAGCTCTTATTTCGTATCGTGCTTGATCGGCAAAAAAGCGGAATCCGTAACATTGAAAATTTTCTTACAAGAAAAAGCTGTAGAGGCCAACAAGCAAAAAGAAGAAAAGAGGAAAAAACTTAAGCACGAGGAACATGAAGGCATGCCACAGCGTCAGCACTGCCCTCCAGAAAAACGTCGCGGAGATAGGAGCCCAGAGTACCATGAAGAACAGCAGAAAGATGTTGCATGAATTCACGTCGCACATCCCCCAAGAAACGCCGAAAAGGACGAAAAGTAGTTCGACGAACGAAATGTTGCATACGGCCATAATTGCCATAGCGCGAGGAGCGAGAGTCAGTAGCACCCATGCCAGGGAAGCGACGAACTACCACCAAAATAGCCCGCAAGGCGATCAACCAACTCAACCGCCATAAGCGCCAACCGGCCCCCATCCTCCGTAGCGAAGGGATAGTAGTCATGGACCGACGGAACCGAAGGCGTGCCAAGTGAAGCATACCCTCCCCCCTCTGATCGCGCGTCCACCGAGCAGCCTTTGCTTGAGCGGGGGCCTCCGCGCTCACCCGGGCCCACGCTCAAGGAATCCTAGGATTATGAAGGTCCGTCGGGGCAATGGGTGTCGAAGAGGGGGGGGGGGAAGGTCACCGTAGCCGCATCCGGCGGGCCGCGGGCGCCCGGAAATTAAACAAAACCCTCCGTGCCAGGTTTTCCGGCGGCGCCGACCCAGAGGGTCGTCGCCGCCATATCATGTCGCTCCTCTCCTCGCGACCGTCCTCCTTGCCGCCCAAGCTAACTCCTCCCCCCTGGAGATGAAGCTTGTCGACGAAGCGGCTCGCTACAGTGAGCGCCTACCATGGTGTTGCTCCCCAACTAGCTCGACGCCGGGTATGGACATTATTTTAGTTTCCGAAAAAATCCCTCCGTACACGGCTTTCCGGCGGCGGCTAATCATGAGGATCGCCGCCGCCTCACATAGCCGCTCCTCCGTCTGCGACTGGCCACCGGCTTGTGCCATGTCTAGCCTCACCCCTCGGCAAGGTTCGATTGGCACATGGCTGGTCGACGGCTAGCGAGCGCCCTTTTCCTAGCGCTGCTTCCCGGCTGGCCACCACCAGCTCCAACACCCGCCTCCCACCGCTGATCCGGCCGTACCCTCCTCGCCATCGAACGCTGCCGTAGTACATGCCCCACCCCTCAAAGTAAGGTTGCATTCAGGAGTATATGTATGCGAAAAATCATATCGGAAGGACCGAGCGGGAGATCTTGGTGCCGATATCGCACAAAAATTATTTCTTCAAAAGCCCTATGTACAGGGCTTTCCCGACAGCTGCTGATCCTGCGGATCGAGTTGTCGGCCCTCTTAGCCCCCTACCGTACCAAGCCTGGCACGGCTACGGGGTTTCCAGCGCCCACCACAGGGAGGTGAGGGGATGCCGACGGGCATGCGAGCGCACCCCCCTCCGGGGCCGCCGCCGCTGCGCCGCCGTCGGGCGCCTGAACATGGGAGTTATGCAGCTCATGATACATGTGCATTGAAACGTAACGCTGCACAATTTGTATAGACATGCCCTTTGAGAGATGACTTTTGTTGGATTGTTTCTAACACATAATAACACCTAGCTCGTTGGCTACGCACATGAATACATGTGCTATTAATGTGTTTCACTTCTATCGTTGCGTAGTGCACACTCCGCTTCCCCCTCCGCCATAACATGCACGTGCAACGTAAGACACCAACAAGTCACCATGCTATTGATCGATGTTCTCACCTGGCTCGGGTGCTATTGGTTCCACTCATTGCAGTTGCATCCCTTACCTCCAATTGACGCGCTACTTCGATCCCAAGGACACCGACAGCAAAGCCCAACGAATGACTCTTCACCAGCTTCAACGTCCCAAGAGTCAATCCTTCCATTCTTGTAACGGACTGCGGCTTCCTGAAAATGCATATGTTGTCTTTGAGTACGAAAATGCTGACATTGTTGGCGGCATCCGAAGTCGTTGCCGGTGCTGCGAGCGTTGGTATTGCCACTGCAAGACAACGCAGCATATCGCCGCGGTGAGGCTCTAAGCAACCTGCAAAAATAATCGACTCGTCAGCGAACGTTTAATGAGGTGAAAGGTGTGCTTCCAGAAAGGATATTTGAAGTTTTGACGGGCAGTGTTGGCCTAACTTTGTCGGGCAGGGTGACATACACGCTGCGGGTCCCGCTTGAGAGCTGCCGTACTCATGATGTGCATATCCGCAGCACCCACGGCCGGGACACCATTCACCACGCTGCTCTACTGGAACACGTTGGTTTCTAATACGTATTTGAAGCGTATTCGTGTCGTTCACAGCTAAATAAGGAGGGATAGAGTCGTTGCTCTCCGCAGCATGTCTTGCGGATCCCGACGCCGATAATTTCAGAGCGAATTTCCGACGGGCACATCCTATACAAATATTGGACACTCCGACTCGCTTGCACCTAAACTTGTCGCTGATAACCTGAAAACTAAGGTCTTAACACCCTAGAGACTGCTCGTGCCCATTTTGGGGGCCTGAGGTAGCCTCACGGCGCAAGTCCTCTAGTGAGAGTTCGTAGGCGTAGTGTTCGGCGAGAAAAAGGAACACCCGCCAATCAACAACCGAATCCGGGCGCACCACATCACCACCCGTGGAGTACGCCACTTGGCGAAATACTGCCGTCGAGAATACCTAGGGCCCCCCTCTATATCGATGTATGTGTCTCGGACAGAAACATCGCGGCCCGAGGAAAGGGTTGGGCTAGACACTAAGCGTTCTCGAAAGCGGTGCGGCAGAAACGGTTTGTACAATCAGGTCGCGATGTTGCACGGATCACCCATGTTCAACAAGCTGCCCTTGTCTCACCAATCAATAATTTGAAGAGCGGCAAATTTTTCGGAAGTGCATTTTTGGTATAGAATCTTACCCTGGTTCGTGGTAATCAAACTCCAGGAAATGGTGGGAGAAAAAGACCAAAAGCACAACCGACAAATCACAAACGACTAAAATTTGTCGGTTCTGGCTGTAGAGAATAAGCATAGTAGCTATGGAGCGCTCACCCGACATAGAGGCGCCCGAGACCGTCGACGAAGGTCCGGATCAAGACGTGCGAGACTATGAGGGGGCCTCATTGCACCGAGGGCACTTTCGAATCCGTAACCTTGAAGCACGATACCTAGAGATTGGTCACCAAATCAATTCCGCCCACATCCACGGGTCACAAATTCGTGTTCTCGTGCTGAACCTTGACAGAGGGGTGGAATGTGAAACGATAACTACTACGGTACAACAGGCGTACACGATAAATTATGGACTCAAAAGTTATAACCCTAAACAATCCGAAGCTCCGGATGGTGATCCGCAAGCTCTATATCGTATTACTACAATATTTCTTACAAGAAAATAAAGTAGTGGAGGCTGTATAATATCGTATCGTGCTTTATATTTTTTTATTTTTTGCGCCCCCGGGATATGGGACTGGCAGGGAACCTGCACCGGCATCCTATACAGGCGGCGTAGTTATTTTGCAAGCAAAGCATGACTGAGAGCAGAAGTTCGAAACAAACCTCAACTCAACATCGATCATGCTCCCGGGTAGGCGACGCTCGTGTGAGTGCATTCAGTACCATTGTACGAGAACCGTACCGTAATGCGCTAACCCCACACGAGGCCAGTAGTGTTGGGAGTTTCACCAAGTAAAACCTTCCAATGACATGCAAACAAACATGAATGCATTCCCGGCACTGAATGGAATATTTCTTACAAGAAAAAGCACTGACCAAGAAAGGTCTGCCCTACCCGTCCGGGCGTCGGCCCATTCGAGTGATTCGAAAAGGACCAAGGCCCATCTCACGTGCTTTATTATTATCAAGGTGATCGGCAACTACGAACCAGCAAGTACGGGTACAATATACTATAAAATTCCATGTATAGCAACGACATGACGCGACTTATTCCTGCATCAAACGTCGATAGTACCTGTACGGGTAGTCGCTGTGAGGGGCAGAGCGACAGCAGCAGAATATCCTATTTTGGACCACAAGCCGCTTCCACATCATGGCGCCAGCGGAATCGCGACGCAAAGCCAACCCAACGGTCGCCTTCCTTCCACCAACTTCCGCATCTGGCCACAACCCAGATACTGGGAATGAAGACACTCTATTTCAGATAGGGACGCGAACCGCTGCCCCCTATAACTTTTAGAACCGAGCCTTGGTTGAGACGAGTTGGTTCGGTAAAAGACTTTACTTTTCTCCGCCGGGATAAACACGGATATTCCGCGAAACGTCATGGTCTGGTACTCGCTGAAAACCCCTCGGCGCAAAGATTCACGTGAAGACCTGCTTCTCAGCACCCAAAACTTGGATGTGTCACCACCAGGAAACTCAATTGACAAGCCAATCAGCCCAAGAGCACGGGTTAGTAGTTTTGCAGCCCGATTCGTCTATGCACTGAGTTGCCTGGCGCTCTTCTGCGGGGCCATCTTCGCGACCACCGCGATACGGGCGAATTCCTGCAAACCACCAACCGCCGCAAAGCTAGAGTCGCTGGAGGGAAAAGTTTGGGACAGCGACGTTCTAATGACAGCTAATGAACAGATAGTTATAAAATCATTCATCACGCCTGAGTTAAACATGCTGGAATGGGGCTCAGGAGCCTCCACGCTCTGGTTTCACCGCCTGACTGGGCAGTACTACAGTATCGAGCACGACGCGGCGTGGTACAACCACACTCGGCCCACAGTGCAGAACCTCCCCAATGTGCATACTCGTCTTTCAAGCGTGGACCACGAGCCATTCTGGGCACCTGGGAGTTACAATAAATTCAAAGACTACGTCCACGCGGTGGATGACTTTAACCTGACCAGTATTGACCGAGTGCTAGTGGACGGGCGAGCTCGCGTCGCGTGTGCCGTTTACGTCCTAAGGCACCTCCACAAAAACTCAGCTGTGTTTCTTCACAACTATGGCGCACCCCAAAATTGGGACCGAGAGCGTGGCTACGTTAAAGTACTCCAGTTTTACGACGTGCTCGCAGAAATCGACAGCTTAATCGTCCTAAGGCCGAAGCCGAAGTACCTCGGTGCCCGCGCCAGGTCCGTCAACATCAGCGCGCTGTACGACCCATAGGACTGTCGACAGCTGCGCCCGTTATTCCACCCAACGTGTTTCATGTTCGCGTTTGCGCTCCTGCTGGGCTGCTTCACAAAATAGTGTGTATTAAGGTTTAGTTCCCATTCTGAGCGTAGTGCAAACCGCCCCTAAAAAAATTAGTGAAGCTAGTAGCGCGTTTTGTTTCGTCCTCTGTAGACTTGACCACAACATATTTAAATAATCTATGGCCAGTACACCGGCACCGGAGCGCGCACATAAATCATTTCATCTTCACACCGACGCAATCATTCGACACACCCCTCCAATGTAGATGCCTCGGTCTGTGTTTATCACACAGCGAACCGGCGCTTTCGACCTAAACTTGCGTCGGTGCGTAACGCCGCGCTTACCTGCTTCACAGCAAAGCAGCTTTAATACTGCGAACGAACCCCGTTGGGCTTGTATCTCTGGCCAGGCTGCACCACCCGGTTCCCTTCCTTATCGAAGAACCGCCCACCTTGGATGATCGATGGGAAGCCCGTGGCGACGCGTCTGCACCAAACAAGGCCCATCAACAAGCAACGCCGCTTTCTGTTGCCGTACGACCAGTGCAGCGACGTCACTGACGACAAGTAAGTTGCAACAAAGTCACCAGTCACTTACCTGAGCGCATCAGCCGGAGTCAGAAACTCAACAGACCCACATCGCTCCTGTGCAGCAATTCAACATACCCAGTCCCTTGCCTTTCAGTTGCAAGCTGGCACACCCCCACGACCCCAAACACCTAGACCTGTCCTTCACTACTGTGCCAGCTGCCATTGATGCTATTGTAGCTCAGCACTGCCCGCCGGCCAAGCACCTGCATCGCTTTCATCTTAGGCACCAGCGCTGCCGCAACTGTCTCCGGCTCTTCCGCCATCACATTGAAAAACTTGCGCGCCCCCGCGGACGACTCCTGTGCACATTGTGTGTTTAGACTGATGTGCGATGCTCTGATTCCACTTGGGCAATACTACGAGGCGGGCAACGAGTAGTGGGATAGGTTGAGGGTGACGGGCGGGTGCCGGTCAGTCACCTCCAGGAGCAGGTCGGTCAGCACCATGCCAGGAGAGAGCTGATGGACGCCGATGGATGGGATACCGGCCGCTTTCAGCTCCTGAATGTCACGAATGAGCAGCAGCAGCCATGGGACTGATGAGAATGCATGAGACACGATGGCGAAAACGCCATAATAATGGCAAATCAAATAAAAATGCAAGTCTTGAATTGTTCTTTCCGACAGAATGATAAATCCCGAACGATGATTAGAATAGGCTTAAATGCTAAAGTTGGTGCAGAATGTGTTGAGACTTTAAAAAAATTCAGACCTTCAGAAAGAAAACAAAACACTCGAGAAACGAATGAAAGAAGTTGTGTGTCACCCATGAAAAAAAACATTGATATCCGTCATTAAAACACGCTGCGCAAAAGGGGAGTACCTCGGAGAGCGTCGCGGTGAGCTGAGCTAATGCGCGCTTTGTGGCTTTGTGAGGCGCCGTGGATGACGAGAAAGAGGCCCCCCTGCAAATGCAATGATGCTTTAGTAGTTTCAAACAATGGTTGCTCCATAAGACACTTTCATCCGCAGCGTTGCTTCGGCACTCATGTGACGCGCAGAACAGCGCACATCAGCAGAGCTCACCAGGAAGAGAAGCCACAGTTGTATATGTGATAGATGGGAGAAGCCGCCTGTGGCTGCGCCTTCATCAGGCGGACTGCCGCCCGGCAGCACAGCATGGAGCCTATCACGTTCGTCCCTAATGCAGCGCAAAGCCGTCCCGTCATCAGAGGGTGCCAAATGTGTGGGATACAAGGTCTTCAGAGTTCAGACAGCATGCCCTTGCTCTCTCACTCCACAACCCAGAACTCCACCTGCTACCTCCACGATCTCAGCTGGCTCCATATCCATGAGGCTGACTCGCGTGCGGCTGTGGCAAGTCATCCATGACGCCGCCAGAGCAGAGGTCATGCATGCGAACATTACATGACCCTCAGTGAGATAGTAGGAAATGCTTCGGAAGTTGAGCGGATTGAATTATGTGGTACGGTTGCATGAAAAGCAATGAAGGGCGCGCGTGGGATATGGATAGTCACCTCGCCATGCCGGCATTATTGATCCACTGGTGGACGGTTCCCAGTCTAGAGGCGGCTTCTGCTTCCAGCCTCGCCACTTGCTCAGGGGAGGAAACGTCGCAGGCAACGGAAAACACCTTGGCCAGCGAAAATACACAGGCGACTAATCAGTATCTTCTCAGCTCCTCACAACACCGCAGGGCATCCTACACAGTGACAGGTTGCTTTTGTGTGATAGTATAACAGGTTTGCGCCTTCGCGGGCTGACGAAGTTCAGTAATTCACCGAGTGCTGCTTCGTTGGGCCCTCGTCACGGCAGGAGCGGGCAGGAGCAAACCTGCGCGCCTGTGCCAAATTCGGTTCGCAAAGCCTCGTGCGCGTCCTTCAGCCTCTCCTGACTCCGGCCGCAAATTAGCACCTTGTCGCCTGAGCCGCAGCGAAGAATTCACGGGCGAGGTTAAACACATATTTACTCCCGACCACATAGGCACAAACTCGCGAATCTGTGTTGTTCTTCTTCTATTTTAATACTAGGGTATTCATTTAGAATATCCCGACAGGTCGTTATCGCCACACATAAAAAATAATACAAAAGCAGTCCATAGCAAAATCCATAAGTAACAGGTACGCTAAATCCATATGTACAGGAACAACTCGATATATGCCTGCAACGCAATAAACGAACTAAGCTTGACAAATTGCCAAGAGACGGAGGCCGTTCAATTCTCTGGAAATTTTTTTCAGCAGTGAAGTATTGGTGGTCATACCGCCACGCAGAAATTCGCGAGCCAGAGAGAAGCCAACTCCCTTCGTCCCCCCTGTTATGACCACCCCCAGCCGGCAGTGCACGCGGCGTCGTTGCTGCTGCCGGCCGTGAACTCTTCGCCCACTGTCTGGCAGAGGAGCAAAATGCAGCCTGCTTGTGCTACGGGGAAGAAAATGCGACATTCTGACCTTCGAGGGGGTTTCGACAGGACGCATCCGCCAAACGCCGCAAGGGCAAGGGCACGTAGCAAGCACTGCGCGTTTGCACTTGCTTTAGACTAAGTAAGCGCAGTCTACTGCATCACGCGCATATCAAAAGATTCATCCCGGGACAGTCTGTTGCGCACTTGTGCACTCCGTGCTGCTGCGCGGAATTATAACCAGCGCCACCACTTTATTCCCGTGTCAGTTTATGTGCCACACGCTTTTGCTGCTAGCTGGCAATCCGACCGGGCACAGCTGTGTGGCGATATGAAGATGACGACAGCGAGTGGGACGAGAGAGTGGTCGCGTCACAGGCCGGGGAGGTCCGTCACCTGCTTTGGTGATAGCGAATAACGTGTCCGCAGATTTCTTATAGCGATGGCGCATCATGAAATAATTATTAATGTACAGGAGATAATGTTTGCCAAATATTTCACATTTCTTACATATTGGCTAGAAAATTTACATATTGTGTTATCAGCGCAGAATTCTAGGGATGGGTGGGTGGGTTTGCGCGAAGCCCATCAGATGGGCTCAGCGTGAAAATAAAGAGGGCTGGTGCTCGGGGACTGCAACCGATTTAAGGGTAGTTGCGAGCTAGTGCCTAGCTAGATAGATCTGACCGATGATGCATGGTGCTAGTTGGTTGGCCGCGCCATCATGCCACGACAAGGTTGTTGCTTGTTTTCGTGGTTGTTTACTTGTCGAGAGCTAACTACTGACACAGATCTATTATGTTATGATGTTGTTATCGCAAGTGGAAGTGCATTTGGAGATAGATGAAACATGTTTGGCGGTTAAGTGTTTAACAATAGATTGTGAGTGAAGAAAGTGTGACGAGTACAGTCCTGCAGCAGTACATTGCAGGACATTGTACAGGTACTCGTTACGGATTCCAATTCGTGCTTTTCCACATGACGGACGTATACTCGTGGGTACGTCGCTACTGCAATATTGTAATGGTGCTGATGCTACAGTACGACCAGTACCTCCCGGTACGTACAGATATGCATAATTAATCTACCCAGCCAGATGACGCGCCAGAACGAGCTCTTCAATGCAGAAGGAGCCGCGTCGTGAAACCCAATGCTAGGCAGGCCGTGTCTCGAGGACAGATGACGACGGTTGAGCAGCACTAACGCCTGACACGTAAGCGAAGCTTGCAGGCGTAACTAGTCTGGGCTGAAACCTATTTAAGCCCAGTGCAGTAGAGGGAGGTGACAGAACCTTTTAAACAATTCCTTTGTTCACTTACAACATCTACTGCCTAAGTACAGCAGTGAAACATCTCTCATCAATTGCCTCTCGACAACATCATTTGCCATCTTGCAACAACAAAACTAGACAGACTAGAACAGATTTGTGCTAGCGTTTAGCTTTCAGAGGCTAACCGCCACACTGGTTTCGGAGCTCTTTGGTCGACGCACGCTTTCGTTGCTCGTTGATCTGCTCGACGTTGTTTAATTGAGTTGAGATGGCTTCTCTTGGAGCTGGACATTACGTGGTTTTAGTAATTCACGTCGGAGGAACTAAACCGTCGGACTTGAAGTTGGTGTTTCAGCGTGAGCCTCGTTCTGGTAAAACTTGGTTCCCAGCTGGCTCTGTCTTACCTAACGAAGAGCATGTCGACGCTGCTATTCGCGAGTTACACGAGGAGACCGGTCTTGTTTTGACATCGGATGATTTGACGCTGTTGAGTGGTGAACATGTTAACGTTACACTACCTCAAGGACGACAGCTTGTTTACGTGTACTCGGCTTCTATTCCTGTCCTGTTTGCTACGAACAACTTACGTACACCTGCTCAGGTCGAGCAGGCTGTTTTGGGACAATCGACAGTTAATCCGGATGGCACCTACGTCGTCCCGGAATCCATCAACATTGACGGTCTGACACTTACGCCCTCACAGAAGGGGTTACTTCGTGCTGAGAAGCACAAGAGTGAATTACTTCACTTTGGTTACGTGACTCAATGGGAATCTTTTTATCGAGCAATCACACAACATGTTCCAGTCATGCAAGACGACACGTCTATCCCGAGACAGTTCCACATGTACTCCCGGTTTACGACGGTCGACTCTGGTTCTGTATGGCTTCTGATTCGTGGACACATTAATCGACTGACTGGTGAAGGACCTACAGATTTACGAGTGGGAATGCCGATGCCTACCCACAACTTGGCTGGACTATCTGTGACCCTCACGGAGACTCAGCGTAAGGCTGCTATTACTTCACCGTACCAGGATGGTCGAGTGGCTCATGTACTGGAGGATTGGCTCGAAGCACAGCCTCAGCGTTTTATAATGCTTGGAATTACGGCTGACTCGTACGATGCAGTGTTCTGGGTTACTTCACAGTTTTCTGGACACCTAGGTGGGTGGTGGTTGAACCGGAAAAATCAGCCTCCACTTCCATCTACGTACAACGAGCTTGTTGCGGAGTTACGCAAGTCGACGTTTCTTCCGAACATTCAAGACGACGCAATTAACGCTTTGCTTAACTTTACGCAGAGCAACACGATGAGTTACGTGGTTTTCACTAAACAGTACAACGACTACTTACGTCGGTCTCGTCAACACCTGACAGCTGAGGTACAGTGTGTACGCTTCATTAATGGCCTATCGAACGAAGCGCTCAAGAGACTAGCTAAGTCACACCGAGCTCGTCAGGGATACCAGACTACGCTAGTGGAGCTGCAAAACTTTTTGAATGACGTAGTGACAGATTCGCCGGAACTAGGCAATACAAAGTCTGCTGCTGGACCATCTGCCCAGCCCTCACGCAAGCGCAACCTTGATGACCCTTTCGAGGAAGCCTCTAACGTCTGGAAACGTAACAAAGGTGGCCGTGGACGTGGCCGCGGACGTGGACGTGGAGGTGGCAACAATGGTGGACGTGGTCAGACATCTGGCCGCGAAGATTTTAATTCACTCGCAAATGCAATGACAGCTGAGGAACGTAAACGACACATGGACGAAGGACTCTGCTTCAAGTGCCACAAGAAGGGACACCGTTTGTTCCAATGTCCGGAGTTCAAAGGCAAGGCACCGATGCAACCTAAGAAGCAATGATGGTGGCAAGGCTGTTCTACAAATGAACTGGAGCAGCCGGCTACATCTACTGTTCATTCTGAGACAGTGTTAACGACAGAGGTCGTCGAAACACCTTCCACATCTCCATCGACTACAGTTGCGAAACATGTAACGCAAGTAGCAGGTCGTCGTCGTCAGACTAAGCATAGACAGAGTCGTAAACCTGTAACCAGACGTTCAGTTGATTGGAAACTGGTTTACTCAGTCTTTGACTCTCTGCATGCACGATTCAACTTCACGTTGGAGGGATGTGCTGATGATGAAGGTCTTAACTCGCACGGTGACTTACCTCACTGTTCGCCGAGTGACTCGATTCTAGACAGAGATTTAACAGGATAACGGGTGTTCATCAACCCACCCTGGGAGTTAGCTGAGCAGATTGCGCAGCATTTTGAGGATTGTCGTCGAACATCCCCGACATCTACGATGGCTGTATTTGTACTACCGAAGTGGGCGAAATTTACTCAGGTGACTAAGCACTGGAAACTCTATCAAGAATTCCCAGCAAGGACACAGCTTTTTACACGTCAGTCACTGGAGAACCCAACGCAACAGGAGGTGGTTGCTCCAGCCCCTTGGCCTGTACAACTGTGGTTAGTCGACGCAGATTGTGCGTTTAACGACTCACCAGAACCTACAACACCTGATCAACCCGACTCGGTACCTGTACCAACAGACGACTCGGAACAGCCCATCGCTATGCTGCGACAATTTTCTTCGCCAGCTACAGCACTACTGACTGACCTCACGGAAGCTCGCCCGTTAATTCGAACTGAGCTGACTGTGAAAACTCCTGATGGCGGACACCAAATTTCTGGATTAGTGGACTGCGCTGCGACACTTGATTTTGTGTCAGAGGACTTTGTACGACGCTTTGCTTTACAGACTCGAAAGTCTTCAAGTAAGACTCCAGTTCGACTCGCTAACGGACAACGAGTGACTTCTACGACAGTCTGTGACGTCACTTTTGAGCTGGCTCGACACGAGTTTCAACGGACTTTCAACGTCTTACGTGATTTACGCACAGCTGATTTAATCCTCGGTTTACCATGGCTTGATGACGAACAGGCCTCTTTACAATTTGGTACAACCAGAATTTTTACACTAATGGACGGCACATCAGTGGAGACTACACTTGAGGAACAACGCCCTGAGTGTCTACTCCTGTCGTCTACGAAAGTTCAGAAGCTTATGCGCAAGACGCGCCGCAGCAGGGGACGTCACGCTGATTTTTACGTCATTGAACTTACATCAGCCGCCGAACAATCGACAGACTTCCACACTGGAGAGGAACTAACAGCAGAACAACGTGACAACTTCCGGTCGATACTCTTCGATGACTTCCCGGAGTTACTGCAACCTGTCGACTCTCCACATGTAAGCCGACAGTGGGATCATCCCATTGAAACAATTGGCCCAATGCGACGCCAACGTTTGAACAGATTGTCACCCGCAGAGCGCGCTGAGCTTAATCGACAGCTCAAAGACGCAGTGGAAGCTGGTTTGATACGCCCCAGCTACAGTGAGTTCGGCTCGCCAATTCTTTTTGTGCGAAAAGCTGATGGCTCACTACGTCTGTGCATTGACTACCGTGGTCTTAACGAGGTTACGCGTAAAGATGCTTACCCGCTACCGCGTGTGGACGACACTCTGGACGAACTTAAGGACGCGAATTTTTACACACACCTCGACCTCGCTTCTGGATTCTGGCAAGTTCGAGTGCGTGATCAGGACGTTCACAAGACGGCTTTTCAGACCCCTGATGGCTTAATGGAATGGGTCGCCATGCCGTTTGGGCTGTGCAACGCACCAGCTACATTTCAGAGGATGATGAACGACATTCTTCGCGACTTTTTACATAAGTTCGTGACAGTCTACCTGGATGACGTGTGTATCTACAGTCGAACTATAGAAGAGCACCTGGAGCACCTACGTCTAGTGCTACAGCGATTCAAGGAGGAAGGGCTGAAATTACGCCTTAAGAAATGCTTCTTCGGATTGCAAGAAATGGAGTATCTGGGCTACACTGTGTCAGCCGGGAAAATTTCGGTTTCCACAAAGAAAGTCGAGGCCGTTGCAGACTGGCCAGTGCCCAAGACGCAGAAGGAGGTTCGCAGTTTCGTACAGTTCTGCAACTTCTATGCGAGATTTATACACCATTTTAGCGACCTTACGGCTCCATTGACGGACTTACTGCGGAAGTCCCAGCCACAGAAGGTTACGCTGACGCCTGCCTGTTTGGAAGCCTTCGAGACTCTCAAGTTACGGCTCATTTTCGCGCCATGCCTGATCCTTCCGGAGGTCGGCTCGGACGCGACGTTCACCGTGGCTACAGATGCATCAACAGTGGGGATTGCAGCAGTCCTGTTGCAAGACCAAGGAGGCGGTCTTCAACCAGTCTCTTACTGGGCGCGTAAGCTGAATCCAGCTGAGCGTGGTAACACTTACGCTGCGTACGACTTAGAAGCTTTGGCCGTATGCGAAGCTGTCAAGCATTGGAGGTGCTACCTTGAAGGCTGTTCTAAGTTCCTTGTCGTAACAGACCACGACACACTGCGACATCTGCTCAGGCAACCGAACAACAGGCTGAACAAGCGGCAAGCAAGATACCTGCGGGATTTGCAACCGTTTGTGGGCTCGATGACACTTGCATATCGCAAGGGAGCTCTGAACGAAGCCGACCCATTAAGCCGGCGTCCAGACTTCGTACCTCAGGCCACAGTACCCTTATTTGGGGATGGCGAGGTTCCGTCAGATCGAGAATTACGACGGAAGTCCCAGCTGCTGTTTGAAGACGCACAGTTAAATTCACTGACTGTTGAAGCGTTGCAGCTGAGCCCTGAGTTCGCTGATCTCATTCGCGAGGGGTTCTCACAAGATTCGTTTTATGGGGACGATGGTGAGTGGACAAGAGACAGCCGGATAGAAGCCAGAGATGGGTACTTTTGGCGTCTCAATCGCCTTTGTATTCCACAGAACTCTGAGCTCCGACTGAGATTGATCACAGAGCTGCATGAAAGTTCGTCAGCTGGTCACAGAGGAGTTGCTAGCACTCTTGCTAAAGCACTCGACAGATTCTGGTGGAAACGAATCCGCCAAGACGTGAAAGATTTTTGTGAACGCTGCGTCGTGTGCCGACGAACGAAGATTCGACCGCAGATAACTGCGACTCTTTACCCATTACCTGTTCCACCCAGACCGTGGCACACAGTTGGTCTTGACTACCTGACACACTTGCCTGAGAGCAACGGCTTTAACAGTGTGCTGATTGTGGTAGACCATCTAACTCGAATGGCCCATTTTCTGCCATGTACAGAGTCAATTACTGCCGAAGAAACTGCAACTTTGTTTTTACAGGGAGTCTACCGCTTACATGGACTTCCCCGTGTGCTAATCAGCGACAACGACCCAAAATTTGTCAGCGCTTTCTGGCATACACTCTGGAGACGCCTTGGAACGCGTCTGAACATGTCTTCCAGCCGACACCCAGAAACAGACGAATTGACAGAGCGCGTGAACAGCACGTTTCAGCAGCTTCTTCGTTGCTTATGTTGCTATGATGGCTCTGACTAGTCGACACTTTTACCGCAAGTGGAGTTTGCGTACAACGCTTCGCGTGCACTCGGAATTGAGCACACACCGTTCGAGGCTAACTTTGGTTTTTCTCCTGAGGAGCCTCCTGACCTGCTCTTCAGCATGCGACCGTCGATTCCAATTTCGCAAGACGCAACATAACGGTTAAGATTGTTACAGGAAGTGCACAACCTGGTACGCTCTGTGTTACAGCTACATAAGGACGAGATGCAGGCGAGCACAGAACCGTCTACGGCGCCACACTTTGCTAAGGGAGACAAGGTGTCAGTCGTCACAGCAAATCTTTTTCTACGAGGACAACCGAACAGGAAACTCAGAGACAGACAGCTCGGCCCTTTTTCAGTGGAGGAGCAGATTGGAAAACACAGTTACAGATTGAAACTACCAGCGACAGTACGCTTACATCCTGTGTTCCATGTTAACAACTTACGACCCTGCTCTACCGCTCCGCTACGACCAGCTGTCCCAGTAACTGTACCTGAAGGAGACGATGAAGAGTTTGACGTGTCGCACATCTCTGCTGTGTGCATCAAGTTGCTACCTGGGCGACGAGGCAAATATTTGCTCTTCATGACGCACTTCAGTGATGACGACATTCCACCTGTCTGGCACCGTTTGAACGAGGTGCATCGAACAATTGCGTTACAAGAATTCTTGGAGACGCCCCAATGGCGCAAGTTCGCCAAGACTCAGGCGTACATTGACTTCATGCACGCTTTCCCAGCGCGCATTCCCGAGTCCCAGTAAACTGCTTCAGTAAAGGAGCCAAGAACCACGGAGGTCTGCCTCGCGGCGGCCTCATTGATCTGTCAAGAGGGGGAGGGTACGAGTGTGACGAGTACAGTCCTGCAACAGTACATTGCAGAACATTGTACAGGTACTCGTTACGGATTCCAATTCGTGCTTTTCCACAGGACGGACGTATACTCGTGGGTACGTCGCTACTGCAATATTGTAATGGTGCTGATGCTACAGTACGACCAGTACCTCCCGGTACGTACAGATATGCATAATTAATCTACCCAGCCAGATGACGCGCCAGAACGAGCTCTTCAATGCAGAAGGAGCCGCGTCGTGAAACCCAATGCTAGGCAGGCCGTGTCTCGAGGACAGATGACGACGGTTGAGCAGCACTAACGCCTGACACGTAAGCGAAGCTTGCAGGCGTAACTAGTCTGGGCTGAAACCTATTTAAGCCCAGTGCAGTAGAGGGAGGTGACAGAACCTTTTAAACAATTCCTTTGTTCACTTACAACATCTACTGCCTAAGTACAGCAGTGAAACATCTCTCATCAATTGCCTCTCGACAACATCATTTGCCATCTTGCAACAACAAAACTAGACAGACTAGAACAGATTTGTGCTAGCGTTTAGCTTTCAGAGGCTAACCGCCACAAAAGGGATCGGTTAAAAGGTTATGTCACCTCCCTCCACTAAACTAGGCTTAACCATGTTCAGCCAAGCTAGCTTGCACTTGCTCTCGTCAAGTACTCGTGCCATATGCTAGGGCCCTCATAATGGTATGAACATACTAGCGACGCGGCTCGTTCGTCTCGGGAAATCATACTAGCGCTTAATGTAGCTAGTTAGAGTAACTATACCTACTTGTACATGCCGGTAGGTATTGGTAGTATGGTACATAGCAGTACCTTCGCTAAATTGTAGTGGCGACGTAACTTTGTTATACGTCCTTCCGATGGAAAAAGTATATATCAAATTAGTATAACGAATACATGTACTTAAATTTATGTTTAATATACATGTATAATGTCGTGCAATGCACTTTTGCAGGACAATACTCGTCACACTCGTACCGTCCATGTGGTAGTTGGCCTTCTCAAAGCTAATTGCAGACACAAATGTGTTCTGATCTGTCTGTCGCTAATGTCTCTGCATGTGGAAGTGCAAATGGAGGAATAGATGAGAAGATGTTTGACTCTTTAGTGTTTAACTATAGATTGTAATCGAACAAAGGAATTGCTAAAAGGCTTTGTCACCTCCCTCTACTACACTAGTACACTAGGTAGAAATAGCTTCCCGCCTAGATAGCTTGCACCACGCTTGGTCCTCGTGCCAAGTGCTAGGGCTTTCCAACCGTCATCAACAGACTAGCGACGCGGCTCGTCAAGTCTAGGGAATCACATTATGCATTGGACACCTCGCTTGGTGCGTCGTTTGGCCAGTTAGATAAACTCTGCGTACTTGTAAGTACCGGGACTCCGCGAGGTACTGGTAGTACATTACCCATCAAAACCCTCGCAAAATTGCACTAGCGACGTACCCACGTTGTTCGTCCTTCCGATGGAAAAGTACGAATTGGAATTAGTAGCGAGTGCATGTGCAATGTCATGTAATATATTGCTTCAAGACTATACTCGTCACACTCGTACCCTCCCACTCTTTACAAATGTTGAGGCCGCTGTGAGGCAGACCTCCGTGGTCTAGGCTCCTTTATTGAAGCACTTACTAAGACGCAGGAATGCGCGCAAGGTAAGCGTGCATGAAGTCGATGTAGGCATGAGTCTTGGCAAACTTGTGTCATTGGGGCGTCTCCAAGACATCTTGAAACGCCGTAGTTCGATGCACCTCGTTCAACCGGTGCCAGACAAGTGGAATGTCATGAAGAGCAAGTATTTGCCTCGACGTAGTCCGGGTAACGACTTGATGCAAACAACATATATGTGGGAGACGTTACACTCTCCGTCGTCCCCTTTGATGAACAATCATAGGGACAACTGGTCGTAGCAAAGTGGCAAAGCATGGTCGAAGGTTGTACACATGAAGCATAGGGTGTAAGCGTACTATCGCCGGAAGTTTCAATCTGTAACTTTGCTTCCCTATCTGCTCCTCCAATGAATAAGCTCCAAGCTGTCTGTCCCTTAGCTTCATGTTTGGCTGTCCACGTAAGACGAGGTTTGTTGTTACAATTGACACCTTGTCTCCTTTGACGAAATGTGGGGTTGTCGACGGTTATGATAGAGCTTGCATCTCGTCTTTGTGCAGCTATAACACCGAACATACCAGAGCGTGTACTTTTTTGTAACAATCTTAACCGCTATGACGCGTCTTGCGAAACCGGGATGGAAGGTCGCATGTTGAGCATTAAGTCAGAGGGCTCCTCAAGAGAGAACTCAAAATTTGCCTCGAAGGGAGTGTGCTCAATTCCGAGTGCCCGAGAAGAGTTTGTTGAACGTGGTATGCACGGTTCGATAAGGAAGATACTGTAACGTGATGGTTACAGGTACGCTACACGACCAGCCTTGGGTGGCGGCTGGTGTCGAGACAAGAGTGTGTGTCAGCTGTCGCTGTCAGTTGTCTGTACGCTAGTTTGTGATATCGCGCTCAGACACTCTAGGTGATGTCATGTACATAAGGGCTTCTATCAGAGCATACATTAGCTCTCTGTAACTAATCTGCATTAGGAATTACTTACAACACTCCCCCTCAAGATAGCTAAGGTGTGTCTTGTGACCAGATGGAAGTGATTACAGAATTCCTTCTACAAAGTGTGTCGCTGCATGGGTCCAGATGTCCCCAGAATGGCGCTCCTGTGTTTCACGAGTGCAGGTCCAGGTAGTGGCTTGGTCAGCATGTCAGCGACCATGTCACCGGTGGGTAGGTACCGTAGTTTGACGGTCCCCAGCTGTACGTGGTCCTTCACGAAATGATACTTCAGGTCGATGTGCTTGGTCTTCTCGCTCACCAGTGCATTCTGCGAATAGGCGATGCAGCTCTGGTTGTCTTCCCAGATTGTGGTCGTCCCGCTGACAGGTCGACTGAAGATCTCCGACAACATCTGTCGAATATGGATGGCCTCCTTAGTCGCGTCCGCTGCTGAGTAGTACTCAGCCTCGCATGTTGACTGTGCGACGCAGGACTGCTTTCTAGACTTGTAGCTGACTGCACCTCTGCCCAATGTAAAGACAAATCCCGATCGTGACCGGCGTGTCACACTGTCATTGCCCCAGTCTGCATCAGCGAAGCCTGTAAGTTGGAGAGTGTTGTCCTCACCCCCCCCCAACGTCAGGCTCATGGCTGGAGACCCTTTAAGATAGCGCAACACTTTCTTAAGGGCTTGCATGTGGGCCACTGTAGGGTTCGCTTGCGCAGAGCCCAGAATGCTGAGCGCGGTCGAAATGTCCGGGCGAGTGCATACAGCGGCATATTGCAAACTGCCGAGCAGACTCGGGTAAACGTCCCGGTCCGCGCCTGTGAGGGGTACAGCCGTCTGCTTGGAGAGCGCAGCCAAAAAACCGGGGTCCATCGGGAGACACGAGGGTTTGCAGTCCACCATGTCATGTTTTTCAAGCAGCTCGCGCACGTATTTGCCTTGATCGAGGCTGATGGTGCGCGCCGCTTTGTCCCTGGTGATGTGCATGCCGATGATGTCGGACAGGTCACCCTGATCCTTGATGTCAAATCGGGATCGCACCAGCGCGGTGAAGGCCACCCGCCAGGCGGTGTTGTTGCACGCCACAGGAATGTCATCCACGTAGAGGGCAATCATGGCGAAGACGCCGTCGGCCTCAAAGATGTAGATGCATGGGTCAGAGATCAGCTGGCGCCAGCCTTGAGAGACTAGCCAGTCGCGAAGCAGCTCGTTAAACTCCCTGGGGGACTGCTTCAAGCCGTATAGGCACCGGCGGAGGTGACAGACATTGGTGGTACCGTCATCGAACCCCAGGGGCTGTCTGATGTAGACATCCTCCTTGATGGGTGCGTACAGAAACGCCGTGTCGATGTCGAGACCGCCCAGGTCGAGGTCACGAGCAGCGGCAATACTGAAGAAGACGCGGAGGCTAGCTAGTCGGATGACGGGTGAGAACGTCTCCGTGTAGTCAATCCCCTCGCGCTGGCTGCAGCCTTTTGCGACAAATCGTGCCTTGTATCGAGAAACAGCACCAGATGCGTCTGTTTTAGCCTTGTAGACCCACATGTTGTTGACCACACGGCGTCCAGCGGGCAGGGGAACGAGATCCCACGTCTGGTTGGACGTCAGGGAGTTGAATTCCACCTGCATGGCTGTCTGCCAGTCCGCGGACTGTGGACTGACCAAGGCATCCTTGTAAGATGTGGGTTCAACACAGACGCTTGCGGATACCATAGCGACATCACTCACAGGTCCTTCAGAGTACCTGTGACGTGGCTGAGCTGTCATCATGGAGAAGTCAGGGAGTGGAAAAATGTCGTCCATGTGGTCGGACAGGTCGTGCTCACACGAGTCAGTGACACACACGCGCGGCACAGCAGAGACATGGGCAACATACTCCCCATAGCGAGTAGGCGGTCCGCGAGGGCGAGCGGGTCTGTCGACCTCCTCCACACACCCTGTGTCATCTGTGTCCATGGTCAGATCTGGGAGTGGGTGACTTTCAGGGGAAATGGGGAGAGCCTATGTGTCTGCACACACATCAATCGACGAGGCGACAGGGTGGGATGTCCCAAACCCGGGAACAGTCTCTTCAAACTTGACGTGAACAGACGTGGTGATGCGCCTGGTCGCGGGGTTGTAGATACGATACCCTGGGGAGTTATGAGAGTACCCCACCAGCACACCTCGGAACGCTTTCAGGCCAAGTTTCCGTCTGAGGTTATCAGGTACCTTGGCAAATGCTGCACATCCGAACACGCGAAATACTGACGCGTCAGGGACTGCGCATGTGAGAATGGTGACAGGGACCCCCCCAGACGGGCCAACAGCCCGACTGTAAGTACGGTTACGGAGGTGGACCACAGTGCTGATCGCGCATGACCACATGCTGTTAGGCACAGACATGGCGTGAAGCATTGAGGACGCGCAGTCACGCAGTGTGCGCCACGGGCGTTCTGCTTTCCCAAGCATGTGATGTGCATAGGGCGCCGAGAATTGAGTGCCGAAACCCAATCTCGCGCACATGAGCTGCGTGGTCGCGGCCTCGAAAACCGAGTCTGAGTCGAATTTCAGAAACGGTGCAAATGCATGGAGGTGTGAGTGATAACGGGCATGAGTATGTCGCGCGTCCAGGAGGATGGTCTCCAGTTTCGCGCACGTCTCATCCTTAGACTTCAGAAACCGCACCCACATGAAGTTA
Source organism: Tetraselmis chui (assembly GCA_026401115.1). NCBI lineage: Eukaryota > Viridiplantae > Chlorophyta > Chlorodendrophyceae > Chlorodendrales > Chlorodendraceae > Tetraselmis > Tetraselmis chui. Next base: position 62,244 of record JAPMLY010000775.1, read on the forward strand.
GTGTGGTGGTCGATGACCAGCAGGCAATACCGCAGGCCGTAGGGGGAGGGTACACTGACAGGACCCCACAGATCACACGACATGTGTTGAAGCGGGGCGGCTGGCTTCTGAGATGCTGTGCGATTTTTTGGCGCAGACGTGGCTTTGTTCAGATTGCAAGACTCACATGCGAGATCTTTTACAGAACTAGGCATAACCGGTACAAACACCGTGTTATGAGAATGCTGAGCCTGCAGGCTCTGCATGTTCAGGTGCCCCATTCTACTGTGCCACAAAGCAGCGTCGCACTCAGCAGCAAGTGCGACAGAGTTCTGGCTACGACTGTCTACGGTGGGCGAGGACATCCCCGCACAGGCATGCGACCTCGGGAGGAGGTACAGTCCGTTCCCCGACGGGGTTAGCATCCCCATTCCTGTGGTCACACGCACAGTGCCAGAGTCAGTGTCTGTAGGGAAAGAAAACGCACACCCTGAGTGTTGCTGCATCCAGATGACACTCAGGAGACGACTGATACGTTGCGCTGATCGAGAGGACAAGTCAGGGGTGTACAGGGCATGAGCGAGCCGAAAGACTGTTCGACCGGAGGTCAGGCAAATGGGGATGCGGACTTTTCCACTGCCCTGGACCGTGACACCGACACCACCAACTGTGCTGCGGCGGGAGGATGGATGAAATTCCGAAAAATCCGACCGAAATGACGTCAAGTTAACGGAGCAGGCAGAGTCAACTACCCAGTACTCAGACAGGTCGGCAACACGAGATGCAGCAGACGTGAATGCAACTGAGGCAAAGGACGTACTGAACTCAGTGTCGTCATACTCGTCTTGCATGTCGTATTCCAGTGCGTCCTCAGCGGGAGCATGTCCCTCAGATGCTTCAGCAGCAGAAAGGTGGCTGAGGTGTGCAGTGGGGGGAGGCTGGTCCGCGTATCTCTCGGCAATCTGTTTGCGCTTGGCCATTGTCCAGCGGAGGACATCAGCATCCGGCGCTTTGCAGGTCGACCAGACATGGTTTGGGTCTCCGCAGGCCCCGCACTTCATTGCGAACTTGGACTTCTTTTTGTCCGCGGTCCATCCCCCACCGCCACGGCCACCCTGCCGTTTGCGATCCGCAAGAAAGGCATTGACCGCAGGCCCGGAATCAGCAGTGTCCCCCTTGTTGGAGACATCTGCATCAAGATTTTGAGCCTGGTGGATAATGCTCCCCATCACTTTGTCGGCTGACAGGATGAAGTCGGTGTCAAAGGCATTAATCACACACTGTTTGGCTTGGCCATACTGCCCAACGTTCGACAGACCGCGAATCATGACCAGGGCGAGGACGTGGGGGTGAATGGCTGCAGAGCCATCTTTCAGCTGCAGGCACTCGTTCAGCTCATCGAAGCACTGCTTCACAGCGTGGACGTATGCCGAGACTGATTGACCAGATGCCTGACGAACCATCATGCGGTCCAGGAGCGACAGCGTGCGTGAAATGGACTGCGCGTCCAGTCTCTCGCACAACACTTCCCATGCGGCTGTCCCGCAGTCGAGGCGTCCAGCGGGGACCCCCGCGATGGCCTGTGCAGCTGGCTTGTTCTGGCGGCAGCACTGAACGAGCATCGCGTGCGCGAACCGCTGAGCGACTGGATTCAGAGGCACGCCAGAGGAGGAAAGAGCAAGTTGAGGGATCAGTGCAGCCCCCTTAATCGAAAGGAACGACAGGAAGTCGCGCTTCCAGGTCTTGAATTCGCCCGTCCTCGGCATAAGCGGAGCGTCCATGCGAAAAGACCGGGAAAAAGAGTCACCGTCGAAGGTGGTGGCCCAGTCTGCTGTCATCGCAACGAACTCCGGGTCGATCGTGGGCCTGCGGCTGGCGCTGCTGTGGAGTGGGTGCTCGTGTACCGGAGTAGGCACGGGGGCGCTAGCAGGCTGGTACTGGTTGGGCACAGGTTGGAACGGCGCCGTGTCGATAGGCACCGGGTGATCGCGCAGTGCGTCCCGACGGAGAAGCTCCGACTGCGTCCGGTCATGGTCGTCCATTCTGGCGTGGAGCAACTGTAGCTGTTCCATCACCAGTCGAATGCTGTCGCCGGCTGAGTCGGGCAACGGAGTGTCGCACGTGCCGGAGTCGACACCCGAGTCGGCGGCCGATGCGGTAGGTGTCGCTAGATGCCGCTAGGTAGATGTCGCTAGGTGCCGGCTTTGATTTTGGCGCCATCGTAAAAGGGTCGAGTACCCAACCGGACAGTGGAAAAAATCCACTAGCGGTAACTGTGCCTAACGACGGTATACAAAGAGACGGCCTGATGCCCGCCGACCCGTCGGCCTGTTGCCCCGGGGTGTCTCAATGCACCTTTTTCGTATCCTCCACCCAGTGTGGGGCACAGTGACAGCCGAGGCAAGAACAGGCAGGTGTATATGTCCGCTGCTCTACGTTACGGCTGAAGCTGTCGTGCACCCTGTGTATGAGTATTCACCCTCACGATGCTCCCCCCTTCCCCACTCCAGCTTGGACCTGTATGCACCCTGTCCACACAAGCGAGTGCGCTTGTGTGGTTGGCTAGGTCGTCGTGGCGTAGAGTAGAGTAGGTGGTAGCGGGGCTGTTCCGTAGAGTAGTGTTTGAGAAAGTGAAAATAAATATACAGAGTAAAGTATGATTATTTGAAAAAAAAAAATGGCTTTGCCTTCGGGCGAGTGTCCAAGTTGCACGCCGAAAGGCACTGTCGTCTCGCGTAACCTTCAGGTGGAGGGCTCCATAACCTGTTGAACGTGGTATGCACGGTTCGATAAGGAAGATACTGTAACGTGATGGTTACAGGTACGCTACACGACCAGCCTTGGGTGGCGGCTGGTGTCGAGACAAGAGTGTGTGTCAGCTGTCGCTGTCAGTTGTCTGTACGCTAGTTTGTGATATCGCGCTCAGACACTCTAGGTGATGTCCTGTACATAAGGGCTTCTATCAGAGCATACATTAGCTCTCTGTAACTAATCTGCATTAGGAATTACTTACAACAGAGTTAGTCGCAATTTTCACTTGAGGCAATAGGTATGTCCAGTTGGATCCATCGTAGCAACCGAAACAACGTAGAAGCTGTTGACGCGCTCCGTTAGTCCATCCGTTTCCGGGTGTCGACTGGAAGACATGTTTAGACGCGTACCGAGGCGTCTCCAAAGTGTCTGCCTCAAGCCACTGACGAATTTCGGGTCGCGGTCATTGAACAACACACAAGGTAGTCCGTGTAATTTGTAGACTCCCTATAAAACCAAATTAGTAGTTTCCTCTATCGTTACGCTCTTTGTGCATGGCAGAAAATGGGCCATTCTAGTCAGATGATCGATCACAATCATCACACTATCAAGGCCATTATTGCTCACATGTAAGTGTGTTAAATAGTCAAGACCAAATGTGTGCCACGGTATGGGTGGAACATGCAATGGGTAAAGAGCCGCAGGCATATGTGGTTGAATCTTTGCTCGTCGACATACGACGCCGCGCTCACAAAAATCTTTCACATCATGAGTTGTTAAATTTCCACCAAAATCTGTCAAGCGCTTTAGCAAGAGTGCTAGCAACTCCTTTGTGACCAGCAAACGAAATGTCGTGCAACTATGTGATCAATCTCAGTCGGAGCTCAGAGTTCCGCGGGACACAAAGATGATCGAGACGCCAAAAGTACTTTGCTCCGGCTTCTATCCGGCTGTCTTTCGTCCACTAACCCTCGTCGCCATAAATCGAGTCTTGGGAGTACTCCTCGCGAATGAGATCAGCGAACTAGGGCCTAACCGCAAAGCGTCAACTTTCATTAGGTTTGAATGTGCGTCTTCTAACGGTATTCGGGATTTCCGTCGTAATTCTCGATCTAACGAAACCTCGCCATCCTAAAAGAATGGAACTGTGGCCTTAGGTACGAAGTCTTGTCGCCGACTTAACGGATCAACTTCGTTTAGAGTTTCTTTGCTGTACGCAAGTGTCATTGAACCCACAAACGGTTGCAAGTCCCGCAGGTAACGTACTTACCGCTTGTCCAACATGTTGCTCGGTTGCCTGAGCAGATGTCGCAGTCTGTCGTGGTATGTGACGACAAGAAACTTAGCGTGCCCTTCAAGTGCTCTAGGTAACCCCTCCAATGCGTGACTGCTTCGCATACGGCCAAAGCTTCTATATCGTACGCATAGTAAGTGTTGCCACGCTCAGCTAGATTTAGCTTACGCGCCAAAATAGAGACTAGTTGAATAAGTCCCCTTCCTTGGTCTTGCAACATGACTATTGCAATCCCCACTGTCAAAGCATATGTAGCCACGGTGAACATCGCGTCCGAGCTGACCTCCGGAAGGATCAGACATGTCGCGGAAATGAGCCGTAGCTTGAGAGTCTTAAAGGCTTCCAAACAAACATGAGTCAGCGTAAGCTTCTGTGCCTGGGACTTCCGCAGTAAGTCCGTCAATGGAGCCGTAAGGTCGCTAAAATGATGGGTGAATTTGGCGTAGAAGTTGCAAAACTGCTCGAAACTGCGAACCTCTTTCTGCGTCGTAGGCACTGGCTATTCTACAACGGCCTCGACTTTCTTTGCGGAAACGGAAATTTTACCACCCGACACAGTGTAGCCAAGATACACCATCTTTTGTAGACCGAAGAAACACTTTTTAAGACGTAACTTCAAGCCCTCCTCCTTAAATCGCTGAAGAACCAAACGCATGTGCTCCATGTCTACATCCTACGTGCGGTTGTAAATACAAACGTCGTCGATGTAGACAGTAACGAACTTATGTAAAAAGTCGCGTAGAATGCCAATCATCATTCGCTAGAACGTAGCTAGTGCATTGCACAGTCCGAACGGCATGGCGACCCATTCCATTAGGCCATCCGGGGTCAAAAACGCTGTCTTGTGGACGTCCTCATCACGTACTCGAAGTCACCACAAGCCATACGCGAGGTCGAGGTGCGTATAAAATTTCTCGTCTTTCAGCTCATCGAGTGTGTCGTCCACACGCGGAAGTGGGTAGGCGCCCATTAGCGTAACTTCATATTAAGGCCACGGTAGTCAATGCACATGCGTATCGAGGCATGAGCTTTACGCACAAAAGGAATTGGCGGGCCGAACTCACTATGGTTGGGTCAAATCAAGCAAGCTTCCATCGCATCTTTGAGTTGGCGGATGAGCTCAGCGCACTCTGCATGTGATAATATGTTTAGACGCTGGTGTTTCATCGGGCGATTAGTTTCAATGGGATGATCCCACTATCGGCTTACATACGGCGAATCAACGGGCTGCAATAACTCCGGGAAGTCATCATAGAGTAACACCGAAAGTTTCCACGTTGTTTTGCAGTATGCTCCTCTCCAGTGTGAAGTTTACGCGGCTACTCCGCTACTCGTGAAACATCAATTACGTAAAACTCAGCGTTACGTCCTCTGCTGCGGCGCGTCTTGCGCATGAGTTTCTGAATCTTGGCACATGACATAAGGAGGCACTCGGGACGTCGCTCCTCAATTTGCATCGTCATTGTTGTCCCATCCATAAGTGTAAAAACGCGTGTAATGCCAAATTGCAAAGAGGCATGCTTGTCATAAAGCCATGGTAAACCCAACACTAGATCAGAGGCACGTAAATCGCGTAAGACGTAAAAAGTCCGTTGAAACTCGTGACGAGCGAGCTCGCGCCGGTGATATCGCAGACTGTCGAAGCTGTCACACGCTGACCATTAGTAAGTCGAACTAGAGTCTTGGACGGAGACGAGTTTGTAAAGCAATGCGTCTTACGAAGTCTTATAACACGAAGTCAAGAGTCGCAGCGCAGTCGACGAATCTGGAAATGATTTGTCCACCAATGGGAGTTTTCACATTCAACTTAGTACGAATTAAGGGCCGAGCTTCCGTGAAGTCCGTCAATAGGGCGGCACCTTTCGAGGATAATTGTTTCATCGTAGCGATATACTCTTCCGTGTCGCCAAGAGGTACACGTAGTGAGGTTGGTTCATCGGAAACAATAGGCGGTGCTCAATAGTGATGTCGCAGACAATCGAAGATGTCACACGTTGACCATTAGTGAGTCGAACATGAGTCTTGGCTAGAGACTTACGAGAATGCAAAGCAAAGCGTCTTACGAAGTCCTCGGACACGAAGTCAAGACTCGCAGCGCAGTCGACCAATCCGGAAATAAGTCGTCTAGTTTTTGACTCGGTACAAAGCTGTCGCTAGGCTACAACTCTCTCACTTTTGTTGTCCCGACACCACGCATGTAGGCTGGTTGTCGCTGTAACTGTTCCGTTTGCGGGACTGTGACTGTAACTACGTTTGCGTACGTTATCTTCCACACTAACTGTGTTTGCATGGTTCAATAGGTTATGGGCCCCCGCCTCACGTCACTCACGCGCGACAACCTGGTTCGGCGAGCTGCGATCGACAGCTCTCCCGCAGAAGGCAAGCTTCTTTAGACTCCTAGTACTTTCAACCTGTAGTCGGCGGTATCGCCAGTATAACCTGCGATTTTAAAACCCGCCACCACCCCTCTTAAGTCAGCCACCCGACGGAGATAGCCAGCCACCCACACCGACGCACTCGTCGTGTGTGGACAGAGTGCACACAGGTCCAAGCTGGAGAACGGGGGGGTGCACTGTCGGGTGAATACGCATCCCCAGGTTGCACGCCGGCCGTAGCTTACCTTTTTTTTTTAATATTATCTTAGCGACTCGGCCACCAGCGCGGCGCACCACATGTCCTGGCCTTGGCCTCGACTTGTGCCCCACACTGGGTGGAGGGTACAGAAAAGGTGCTCTGAGACACCCCGGGGCTACAGGCCGAGGGGTCGGCGGGCATCAGGCCGTCTCTTTGCATACCGCTGTTAGGCACGAGTCCGGCTAGCGGTTTTTACCGCTGCCTGCTTTTTATCCAGCTCTTTCTTTTTCGCCCTCTGTCAAAATGGCGCAGAAAACCCCGTCTGTTTCACATGTTGATTCCCCTGACCCATGCTCTCAGCAGAGCACTGTCGATCACCCCCCGGACACTCTCGCACTGCTCGTTGCACAAGTGGCGCACTTAACAGCTCGTCTCGACTCGCAGTCGGCCGAGGGTGCTGTTGCTGCTGCGGGTGCTAATCCGCACCCCCCTGTAGCTCAGCGCCGCCACGATGCTCACATCGAACCCGACCGGGACAGCCACGACGGCCACACCCTCCACCTGCTTGTCCATCCCCACCATGGTTTCGTACCCCCGGACGCAGAAACAGTCTTTGCTGCTGCTACCCCTGCAGCTCCTGTTGGCGACCCCACAGTCGCACATCGCCGTCACGATGCGCCCCGCGAGCACTCGCGTGCCGACGCGCACCACGACCCCTCGCGTCACGCCATCCGGGTTGATCAGCTCCCACCACCTCCCCCCTTCCCCCCCGCCGGATATTCCCTTCAACACCCCGGCCTTCATATCCCGGAGGCGCCCTCTCACCTCGTCCCCCCCTACCGTGACCACCCGCACTCGTACGGCCCGCCGCGTCCCATGGCCGGCCGCTCTCCCTTTCCCGGTGGTCCACCTCCTCCCTTTCATGGCCGGCACTCTCCCCCAGTCCAACATGGCGACCCCGCCACCCGTGGTCGTCGTCGCCCCACTATTGACCCGGTGGTCATCAACCGGGCGGCACACGAAGCCCCCGGCTTCGACAAGGACGCCCTCAACCGGTCCATGAAGATGTCGGTCCCCGTCATGTGCCCGACCACGGACTTTAAGCAATGGAAGAGGACCTTCCTTAATTTCCTCTCCATCAAGGCCGCATACCTCATTCCACAGCTGGCCATCCGCGACTCCGGCGTCTGGCTCGATGAACAAGCGCAACACTACGCCTACACGCTGCTTCTCCATGCAGCCAGCGCGAATAAGCGCGCTGACCAAGCGATGAAATGCGTTTTTCCAGCACGCCCTGACTGCGCGGCTGCCGCGTGGGACATCCTTTGTGAACGCCTCGATTGTCGGTCTTTTGCTCGCTCCTTGTCCCTCCTGGACAACCTGACGGTCAGACAGCGCCGTGGTCAGTCACTCAGTGACTATGTCCACTACATGCGCCAGACCTTTGACGACTACAACGACACATGCCAATTGGTTGATGGCTCCGTTGCCATCCACCCCCACCACCTCGGTCTCCTCATGCTGCGCGGTATCTCCAGTAGCGGCCCACACGGTCAGGCGAAGCAATGCGTCATCAACGCCTTTGACACGGACTACATCATGTCGGCTGATGAAGTGATGGCCAGCATTCTCCACCTTGCGCACAACATGGACGACGACCCTGCTCCGGACACACCCGCTCCATCCATATCAACCCCTCCCATCTCCGCGTTCGTCGCTGTGGGCCGCGGCTCGCACAGCGGTCGAGGCCCACCACACCGTAACCCTCGCGGCCATCGACCCAACAAGTGTGGCGTGTGTGGCAGCCTCAACCATCTCATGTCAGCCTGCACTGCCACGGATGACGCTATCCTTAAGTGGAATCTCGCCAAGCGTAGGCTGACATTCCAAAAGTACGGCGCCGCCGACGGCACCCCCTCTGCTCACGCTGCGCTGCTAAGCGACGTCCCTGCCGACGACGCCCCCGCCGATGACACCGACTGCCCACCCACCCTCGAGGACTGCGCTGATGACTACGCTGACGACGAGGTGAGTGTCCCATTCAGCTCTGTGGCATTCTCCTCTTCCCTCGCCCCGGGTCGTAACCTGTCAAAGTTTTGGGTCGTTGATTCCGCCTGCTCGATTAACCTCACTGCGTTCCGAGATGACTTCGTGAAATTCACGCCCCCCTCCGCTCCCTCTCGCGTGGGCGGTGTCGGCGTTGACGTTAAGGGCAGTGGCTCAGTGCGGATTTCTGTCAGACTTGCCTCTGGCCAGCTCATTCACCGCAATGTCTATGCACTCTACACCCCTGACCTATCATCTCGCTCCGCACAGCGTATCGGCAGACTACTTAGTGTCAGCTGGATGCAAGCTCACAGCGGCTGTGAATTCATATTCCCCTCCAACTCTGACACTGGTTTGCTTTTGGTACCCACAGGAATGGGTGTGCTAGAACCGTCCGGAAACGGTCTCTACCTCCTTCCCCACCAGCCAAACCTCCCTTCCAGCCCATCCGCACCGGCGGCACTTGACCCCTCCCCTCAGGTTGCCCTTACTGCCCAGTGTGATCCCGTCCTATGGCACCGTCGATATGGCCACCTCAACATGCAAAGCCTTCAGGCCCAGCATACTCACGGTGTCCCGACTAGCCCTGTGTTAACTAGCGCTGTAACCAAAGTTTCTTGCGACTCTTGCTTACTTCACAAAGCCACAGCTGCACCACGCAACACAGCCGCCTGCGCGAAGCCATCCCACCCCCTCCTCAACCTGTCCGCTGACCTATGGGGCCCGGTCAATGTCCCCTCCCCACATGGCCTCCGTTACTGCTTGCTCGTCATCGACCACCACACCAACTACATGTGGGTGCGGTTCCTTAAGTCTAAAGACGACGCATGTTCGGAATTGGAAACCATCCTCTTGGACATCAAACACCTGCATGCCCGCCATCACTCCCAGACGGGCGCGTTCGCACCGGTCCTCAAGTTTGACTCAGACTCTGTGTTTGAAGCTGCTGTCACTCGCCGAATGTGCGCACACCTCGGCGTCGGGGTGCAGTTCTCTGCCCCATACGCCCACCACATGCTCGGCAAGGCCGAACGTCCCTGGCGCACCATCCGGGACAATGCATCGGCGATGCTCCACAACATGGCCGTTCCCAACTCCATGTGGTCGTGCGCTGTCAGCACTGTTGTGTACCTTCGCAACCGCACGTACAGTCGCTCGGTCGGACCTACTGGGGGCGTCCCCCTCACACTCCTTACGTCGTCGGTGCCCAACGCCTCCAAGTTCCGCGTCTTCGGCTGCGCCGTTTTCGCCAAGGTCCCCGACAAACAACGTCGGAAACTCAGTGAAAAAGCATTTCGCGGCGTCATGGTGGGCTATCCCCCTGACGCACCCGGGTATCGTGTCTACAATCCGGAAACGCGTCGTATCACCACCTCCGTACATGTTGTCTTTCAGGAAGACACCCCAGGCTTCGACACTCAACCCTCCGTCGACTCAACCATCACCGACTCTTCGGACGACGTACCCGCAGACTCACCCATGTCCCACCCCATTGACCTCACAGTACCCACACCCCTACCCCCCCCGGCAGCCTCTCGCCATACTCGGCTCCGCTCCCACCCCATTCGCTACGGCGATATGGTTGCCCACTTGTCCGACTACCCACCAACCCTCGTAACGGCGTGTTGTGATCCTGAACAAGGCAAAGCTCAAGAGGACATCTTTGAGCACCCTCACGTCCCCGACCTTGTCACTGGTCCCCCACACACACCTGCCGGCACGTCCCCTACTGCCATCGCCCTCCTCTCCGCCCGAGAGTGTGTGGAACCAAAATCCTACCGGGCTGCGCTGGACAGCGCCCAAGCCCCCCAATGGCAAGCCGCTATGCAACAGGAGTATTCCTCCCTCATCAGCAACGGCACGTGGGACCTTGTGGACCTCCCCCCCGGCCGCATGGTCGTTAACAACATGTGGATCTTCAAAGTCAAGTCGGATACAGCCGGCGACGTCTCCCGCTTCAAAGCGCGGTTCGTCGCCAAGGGGTGCAGTCAACGCGCTGGACTGGACTACACGGAGACCTTCTCCCCGGTCATCCGCATGGCCAGCCTGCGTCTCTTCCTAACCATCGCAGCCGCCCGCGACCTTGAACTCTGCCAGCTTGACATCGACACAGCGTTTCTCTACGCCCCCATCCGGGAGGATGTGTACATCCGCCAGCCCCTCGGCTTCACCGATGGAACGTCCAAGGTTTGCCACCTCAAGCGTTGCCTCTACGGCCTTAAGCAGTCCCCCCGCGAGTTCAACATGCTACTTCGTGCGTGGCTCGTCGACCATGGATGGCAACAATGCGTCTCCGACCCGTGCATCTACATCTTTCGCACCGGCCACGTCTTCGCCATGATCGCCATGTACGTCGATGACATTCCCGCGGCCTGCAATGATGCCACCTGGCTCGCATCGTTCAAAGCCCAACTCGGAGCACGGTTCAAGATCAAGGACCTAGGCGACCTCTCCCAACTCCTCGGCATGCACATTACCCGCGATCGCTCCACGCGCACAATCTCGCTGGACCAGTCCAAGTACCTGCGCGACATCCTCGCCAAGTACGGCATGTCCGACTCTAAGCCGTCGTCCCTTCCGATGGACCCGGGCTTCCTCGCCGGCCTTGCACACTTGAACTCGCCCTCTCTCACAGGAGTGGCCAAGGACGTCTACCCCAGCCTCCTGGGCAGCCTCCAGTACGCCGCCGTTTGTACACGCCCCGATGTCTCCACGGCGTTGAGCATCCTCGGCTCTGCCCAAGCCTCGCCCACCGAGGCACACTTGCAGGCTCTGAAAAAGGTCCTCCGCTACCTCCATGGCACCATCGACATGCGCCTGACGTTGGGGGGGGGCCTGGACCACAGCCTCCAACTCACAGGCTTTGCCGACGCTGATTGGGCCAACGACAGCAGCACCCGCAAGTCTCGCTCCGGCTATCTCTTCACCCTCGGACGCGGGCCAGTCAGTTACAAGTCCAAACAACAGACTTGTGTGGCTCAATCCACGTGTGAAGCCGAGTACTACTCTGCGGCCGACGCCACCAAGGAGGGACTCCACCTCCGACAACTCCTGGGGGAAATCTTCAACTCCCCCATCACCGAAACCACCACCATCTGGGAGGACAACCAAAGCGCCATTGCATACTCCCAGAATGCCTTGGTCAGCGAGAAGACTAAGCACATCGGTCTGAAGTGGCACTTCCTCAAAGACCACGTGGAGCAGGGAACCATCAAGTTGAGGTACCTCCCCACTGACCAGATGGTGGCTGACATGCTCACCAAACCCCTCCCAGGACCTGCACTAGCAAGACACCGAAGTGCGATCCTTGGAGGACAAGACCCAATGCAACGCTTCATCCCGTAGCTACCTTCAGGGGGAGTGTTGTAAGTAATACCGTATACGTATTAGTTGCAGATAGCTACTGTAAGCTACTCTAGATATGATTAGTACATGTCTAGATCGGACATACCGATAAACTGTTTGACTCGGTACAGAGCTGTCGCTAGGCTACAACTCTCTCACTTCTGTTGTCCCGACAGGTCCTCGTAAGTTCGTTTCTTGGTAGGTTGTCCGCCTCCATGTGTTGTCGACGGGCCGGTTGTTGATTTAACTCGACCCATGTGTGGTGAATTTGTAACAATGGCATTGAGATAATTCTGGAACTCCACGAGAGGCAAGGTGTAGCCTCTTTGTGAACGATGGGACTTAGCTTGGGTATGGAGTTGAACATTAGCCAATCCACTTATGAAACGAACACGTTGAAGGTCATATGTAAGATGTTGACGAGACCTCCGTAACAAGTCATTGAAATGCTGAGTGTAAACAGCGTAACTCATATTACCTTGCGTAATTCCGAGCATGGCGTTAACTACATCGTCGCGAATGTTGGGCAGCATGGACGTCTAATGAAGCTCCTCCACCAAAGAGTCCAAAGAGTCTGGATTTGCTGCCTTTTGTTTACGGTTCACCCACTAGCTGTTCAAGGGTCCAGAAAATTGTGAAGTAACCCACACAAGTGCGTCATAAGAGTCAGCATTTATTCCAAGCATGGCGAAGCGTTCATGTTGTGCCTCGAGCCAATCTTTAAGCTCACGTGGTGACGTGGCTCACGACCTGACTGAAACTTAGAATTAATCGCAGCCTTACGCTGTGTCTCAGTGAGGGTAACGGGTAGGCCAGCAAAATTGATTTAAGGGGCTGCAACTCCCATGCTTAAATCAGTCGGAGTCTATCCACACGACTGATTGATGTAGCCTCTGATGAGCATCCACACCGGGCCAGAGTCGACAAATGTAAACCGAGAGTAGAAAAGAAACTGTCTCGGTAACGACGAATCCTCGTGACATAGTACTTGGTGAGTATAAACAACTCGGTGAAAAGTCACCCACTGAGTCACGTAATTAAAGTGAAGTAACTCAAACTTACGCTTTGGAGCTGAAAGTAACCCATGTTTGGTTGGCGTATAAGAGGAAGACCGTCAATGTCAATCGTTTGCGACACGACGTAAGAACTATTCGGACTAATAGTCGACTAGGCAGTAACATCCTGCTAGAGTTTAGCAAGCGTGCGTAAATGAGTTGTCACGTAGGGAACCGGAACAGACGCCGAAAAGACGTAAACAAACTGACGTTGCCCCTCGGGTAGAGCGACGCAAACCGGTGCGTCACTCAACAAGGTTGAGTCGTCAAAGGTCAGTTTCCTCAAGTAATTCGCGAACAACAACATCAACATGCTCTTCGTTAGGCAATATCAAACCGGTTGGGAACCAGTTTTACTTGTACAAGGCTCACGTTGTAAAACAAGCTTAATGTCGGAGGCTTTGGAACCACCAACATGTAGTACGGCCACCACGGAATGACCGGGTCCAACAGAAGCCATTTCGAGTTAAACAAGCAGCGTCGAACAAATCAAGCGACATCGAAAACGTGCGTCGACCAAGGAAGCTCCAAAACCATTGTGGAAAGCTAATTGTGGACACAAGTATGTTGTGTTTTGTTTTGTCGCTGCTGTGTCTGTAGGTGGAAGTGCATATGGAGGGAGAATTGAGAAGATGTCTCATTGTTTAGTATTTAGCAGTAAACTGTAATTGAACAAAAGGAATTGTTAAGGTTATGTCACCTCCCTCTACCGCACATGGCTTAAATAGTCTTCGCCAAGCTAATTTGCATTTGCCCTCGTTTGGTCCTCGTGTCAAGTACTAGGGCTTTCTAACTGCCATCAACCGACTAACGACGCGGCTCATCCAATTTGGGGAATCGCATTCCGCATTGGAAACCTTGCTTGGCGCGTCGTCTTGCTAGTTAAATAAACTGTGCGTACATGTACGTACCGGGAGGTACTGGCACTACAATACGCATCAAAACCCTCGCTGAATTGCAGTAGCGACGTACCCACTTTGTACGTCCTTCCGATGCAAAAGCACGAATTGGAACTAGTAATGAGTACATGTATAATGTCATGCAACGTAAAAATGCAAGAATGAACTCGTCACACTATGTTGCTCTTCATGGCCCCTTGGGTTCCTATCTCCGGGATGCCTTTTATGAGAGTATGAGTCATGATGTTGTTGCCTACATGCCCCGCGGGCTGCAAAGACCATCATACTTTCTTTTTTTCGTATTGGTGGTGTCCACTACGTTCTTGCAATCGGGCAGACGTTACGATTCAAGCCCGAACGACTTCTACACACAAATATGTATGAGTATTGCGAGAATTCCTACAATCTATTTCTGCTGCTCGCCATGGAACTTTGGGTTCCTATCTTCGCGATGCTTTGCAAGAGGGCAGTGCCGATGTTGTGGCGTGCCTCCCTGCTCCTCGGGCTCATGCGTGTTCCTTAGGCATGTGCAGATTTTCCCTCCTTTTCCCTTCTATTTGATTGGTGGTTTCCACTGCTTTTTGTTCTTGTAAAACAATGCTCCTAGAATCAGTACCATTAGAATTAATTCGACAAACGATGAGAACAAAAAGTACCACAACAGGAACGTGGACATGGAAAAGAGGGGGGGCACGTTTGGTTAGACTTCATGGCTCCGCACCGTCATCTTGTTGTTGATGTGACGGTTACCAGTGCTCGCACGAACACCAATGTTCCTCGGATAGGTGCTCGCCTCCCACTCCCTGGCAGCCTTGCATTGGGAGCTCAGCAAGGCAAAATTGATGCGGACCTCCGCACTTCCGCTTTGCTTGGCATGCCTTCGGCTCAGTCGGCCCATGACTACTATCTCTTCGCCATGGAGGATGGGGGCCGGTTGGCGCCGATGGCGGCTGAGTTGGTTGATCGCTTGGCTATTTTGGTGGTTGTTCGTCGCTTCCCTGGCATGGGGGCCGCTGACTCGCGTTCCTTGCGTTCTGACAGTTATGTCCGTATGCATCATTTTGTTCATCGATCTACGTCTGTTCCTTTTCGGCGTGTCTTGGGGGATGTGCGACGTGAATTCATGCAATGTCTTCCTGCTACTCTTCATGGCACTCTGGGTTCCTATCTCCGCGACGCATTTTAGGAGGGTAGTGCTGATGCTGTGGCATGCCTTCCTGTTCCTCGGGCTTAGGTTTTTTTCTCTTTTCTTTTTTTTGCTTGGTGGCCTCCACTGCTTTTTCTTGTAAGATTTTGTTTTGGATGAAAAGAGGGGGGCACTGTATATAGCGATTGAATAATACATGATGATACACATTTACAATGTTTCTTACAAGAAAAAGCAGGCGAGGCCACCAAGCCGCTGCGGACGGCGTGGAGGCCGCTTCTTCCTCGGCCGGGATGCCTTCTCCTGCCACGGCGCTCTTCACCCGCGCCATGGGCCGCAAGCGTCCCCGTGCTTCCTCGAGCGGCGCGTGAGGCGCCGCTTGTCGCCTCCACGTGTTGCATTCTCGGCGTGGCCTAGGAGTTTCCGTAGTTTAATCTCCTAGGTTTGTGCAGAATGTAGTGCTTTCCTTTTGCCGTGCTTTGGATTCCGTGATCCTCTTGTCACTCTTGCCCTTGTGTTTCCCCTCCCACTTTCCCTGTCCGTGCTCATCTTGTTCTTGTAATCACATGATTATGTATTGCTTTCATCTCATTTATTATTCTCCTTATTAGTTGCTGGCGGATTCCACAGCTCTCTTTGTAATAAAGTAATTAAATATATCCAACTAAGTCGCACCTTCACTTATACTGAAAACCCTTGCGGGCTTCCAATGATATATGCGCTGATGGGATTCTCCGCGAGCTGTCTCGGATTGCCTGCCCTTCCATCGCCCGACCTGCCGGCCGCGCTAGTGCACCGCCCGTTCAGGCATTGGATCAGTTGACGCCTTCATTGAACACACTGCACTGCTAAGTGAACGATTTATCTGTATACTTTCACTGCGCCGACTGCGGCTGGGTTGACGGGACACTATGAGCTACTGGCTGGTGAGTCTGCCGCTCCTGGAGACCAAGGAGCGCACCTGGAACACGCTACAGCAGAAAACTACATATGACAACAACTGGTCCATCAACTTTAAGTTCGACATCCCCGAGCTGCGAGTGGGCACGCTCGACAGTTTGATGACGCTTAGCGATGACCTGGTGAAGACAAACATCTCGCTGGAGTCGGTGGTGGGCAAGATCCGGCGGACCATTGTCGACGTTTGCGGCAGCCCTGCGTCCGCCTGCGCGATAGACGGCGTCCCCGTGGAAAGCTATCTTACCAGCTTCCAATGGGATGAGGCCAAGTATCCCTCCAGACGTTCCCTTCAGGAAACCGTCACCAAAATCCAGGAGGACATGGTCAAGCTGGACGATGACCTGAAGGTGAGCCTGTGAACCCTACTTCTCGCTACCCAACCCTGTCAGCAACAAAGCATTAGCCCTGCACTACCACATTCAAGCAAGATTGTGCAGGTTTTCCCTTGATATTAATCAAGTTAGCAGTGAGGAGATTTCTTCAGCACAGTGGCTTTGGCTGAAAGGAGAAGTGGAGGGCTGAGGCGTTTGGAGCTAGTTAGGTTTTTGTATGGGGCAAATGCATAACGCAGAGGGATAGTTCAGCACAGCACTCATAATGGAGCACAGCACCCCTCAGTTAAAGCACCGCACTAATCCACTGACTCCATAAGGTTGGACTATGGCCAGGTGCGCGTGAGCGAGTACAACACTGTGAAGACTGCGCTGCAGAACGTCCAGCGCAAGACTCAGGGCAACCTACTCGTCCGTGACCTAAACACCATCGTGAAACCAGAGGATATTGTGGACAGTGAGAACCTGGAGACGCTGGTGCGTTACTCGGAAAATAGCCCTACAGGCATTCTTCCCCTCTGGCAGCACCGTGTCTGTCCATCAGGTCAAATGATGATCATCACCCCCCCTTAACGTGCTCACTACTGTGCGGATGCAGATGGTTGTCGTTCCAAAGTATGGGCATGCAGAGTGGCTCAAGTGCTACGAGTCGCTTACAAACTTCATTGTGCGTATCCTCTTCTTTCCTTTTGCTGTACACACCATAGCTGCTGCACTGGTCTCTCTAACCAAGCCATGCTCAACTGTGATGTGGTCCTCTAAACCCTAACCTCGCACTGCCCCTCCGCTTTCATTTAATCAGGTGCCACGCTCATCCAAAGTTCTCATGCAGGACCACGATTACATGCTTTGCACGGTCACCATGTTCCGTCGCATCGTTGACGATTTCAAACAAGAGTGCCGTGGCAAGGGGTTCACTGTCAGCCCCCCTCTCGCCACACCTATTTCTATTGGCAATGCCGCTGCCATCCCCTGCACTACCTCACTGCAGTCACTTGTAACCCCCTTCATCTGCTGCAGGTGCGTGACTTCTCTTTCAGTGAGGAGGCAATGGAGTCGCAGCAGGCCGAGTTCACTGAATTGAAATCCACTGCGGCTGCTAAGATTGAGTCCCTCAACGATTGGTGCCAGTCCGCTTTCAGTGAGGTACCAAGTCGATCACCCTCTCTACTTTGTTTCCGACATTTCTCGCTGTGGTTCCTCTTTGAATGCGCCCCTTGCCTTATCCTCATACCTTCCCCTCAGGCCTTCTCCTCCTGGATCCACATCTGCGCGGTGCGGCTGTTTACGGAGAGTATTCTGCGCTATGGGCTACCCCCAAAGTTCCTCGCCGCTGTCCTCAAGCCAGGCAAGGCGGAGAATAAGCTGCGCTCCGCTCTCGGGACCATTTTCAGCTCTGGAGGTGAGTGCTGTTTGCTGACGCACTCTGGCGCTACGCTGCTGTGATTTTATTGCGTATTTCCAAACATATTGTGCACTCGTGATGCGTCAGGTGCCAAGTACTGGAAGAGCGAGGGCAAGGAGGACGTGACTATTGGCTACGATGGGGAGTACCAGCCGTATGTGTCGTTCTCAATTAGCTTAGACTAGATGGCGATGGAGAGGACTCTACTCTAAAGCCCTGCCCCGTCGCCGCCTGCCTTCGGGCGCAGCGCTTCATTAAACAATGCGTACTCGCCTCCCTCTTCACAGTAGAGCATGTAGCCACAGCTTTGGACCCCGTTCACCCCACATTCGCAACAGATGGTTGGTTCGCCCAGTAGCCCCACAAGCAAGTTATCTGGAACGAATGCAAGTGGCAGGTCAATTTGTGTGATATCTCATCCGCCATTTTTTATCAGCCATCTTTGATCAGGGTTCTGTTGCGTCCATTTCTTGTGGGGCTGAATAAGACGACCAGTAGATATTTCGCTTAATACATTTTTGACAAAACCAATACAATCGGATTACTTCTGTCTACGAATCAGACAAATATCCGATATAGGTGAGCAGGTTAAGTATACCCACACTCTGACTTAGGAGAATAGTTCAATTCTATCTCAGTTTCTACCTGTCCACCCCATTAGCTACCCGGAAAATTGTTATCTCTTTGTGGCCTACTCGACGCTCTCACTAATATGACTGAAACCCATGGCAGAGCTGCACTTCTGCATCTGATCGTCAGTGTCATCCTCGAAGGCTTTACCTCCTGGCCGCATGATAGATGAGGCTACATGGTTTCTTGAGCAGCAGCATCGATGCATAGTCGCTATATGGACTTCCATTTTATACTTGCCGCTGGAATTATTACGGACATTGTGAGGATGATGCAGGTGTTCTTTTCTACATCAATCACTCAGGTCAAATCAACATTTGCAAACTGACATCCCAATGGCAAAATCCTATCTGAAAAATGATGTAAGGATCCTCACCGAGAGCACAAAGAAAGGAAATGATATACATAAGACCGTACGTACCCAAATCCTAATCGCAGTCGCATTCCGGCGGACTGGACACGTTTTGACACACTTGTGAACTAGTGACGTTTGACACATCGTTCTCCCAGTGTTCAATTGTCCACATCGGAATCCGTGGACACTACTCCAGCTTCGGAATGGAACAACACAACGCGTGTGTATATTCACACTTGTCAAAACACTCTTGGTAGCACGTTTACATGCCATCCTCTCCTGAGCTCGTTCGATTTAGCTCAAGCTCGACCAAAAGTAGTCCATACACTGAAGTCGGTCGTCCTTACAAATCAGCACTCTCGAGACACATTCCTCTGAACTCCTCTCCGATATTGGTGTGTTTTGCTTCCACGCCTTTTTTATTTGCCACACATAGCTGTAACACTATCGGTATCTATGCCTCTTTTATACCTTGCATACATTCATCCCACCGCAATGCATGTGCAGTGAACGATGGCTGCATATTTCATTGCCGCGCCATTCAATGCACCTCATGAGTGATAGATCCTAAAGGCTCCACAATGCGCTTACATAACGCCCCTTTTTTACAGGGTGGGCGTCCCTCTTTTCACTCTACTAAACAAGATGTGGCATTCAAACATCCAAACATTGGGCGATGGGACCTGAACGAGGCAGCCCTACCTGGACTCCACAGGAGATGTCAAAATCAGCAAGGGCGAGAACGAAAGGATGGTGGGACACTTCACGCCCTCGGGCTGGAACTTTTCAAATTGATACAAACTGATTCCCCTGCTTATACTGCCACAGCAAAACCTATCATGCCAGAGTAGGCATGACTGGAAATTGTCCGGTAGTCAGCAAGCCATACCACAATAATGTGGGTACTGTAGATGGGACGCTATACAAACTCGTGCCTGGCTCGCCCCGTAAAGGAAAGCCAAACAGCAAAGAAACAGGATTCTCTCTGGATCATTTTCTACGTCAAGCCCTTACCTGGGAAGACGGCTAGCATGCGATACTGCTGTAAACAAGCTCTATCTACAGAACATCAAACTACATTCCGGCGCTGCAGAGTTGAACAACTTCTTTGGAGCCGGACCTCAAAAGATTTCGGAAAGCCCGCACCGCAACAGAACCAACCAGTCGAGCAAAGGATACAGAGCAGAGAGCTGTCCGAAGGCCTTTCTTCTGATGTTTTGCCAAAGGCGCGTAATATCCACTCTCTACTTTTCGACTGTTTAGCCCCATTGGGCGCTGAGCTGTCTTACCAGCCGCCACCGCGACCGCCGCCGTAGCCACCGTCGCCGTAGCCGCCGCCACCGTAGCCACCGCCACCACGGCCGCCACCGTA
The DNA here is from genome assembly GCA_026401115.1 of Tetraselmis chui. Lineage (NCBI taxonomy): Eukaryota > Viridiplantae > Chlorophyta > Chlorodendrophyceae > Chlorodendrales > Chlorodendraceae > Tetraselmis > Tetraselmis chui. Next base: position 82,388 of record JAPMLY010000775.1, read on the forward strand.
GCCACCGTCGCCGTAGCCACCGCGGCCGCCTCCGCCGCGGCCGCCGCCACCGTAGCCACCACCGCCACCGAAACCACCGCCACCCTGACGAGGAGCGCCCTAATATTCAAGAGTGGCAACAAGCGTTTCAATACAACGCAGAAGCGCCATCGTCACAAATAAGGAAAACGATAAACTGTCCGGCATCACTACGACAACACGCTAGAAACGGGCATAAAAATCAAGTACGAGAGTGGGCAATCACGGACCTTCACGTAGTCGCCGTTCGGCCCAGTGACGTTGACGGCCTTAAGTCGCCCATCGTTACCCTGCTCCAAATCGTACTCAACATCCTCGTTCTCGTCGAGGCTGCGAAAACCTTGTGAGTGAATGGAACTCTGAGGGATAGGAGACCAAAAAAGCCGGCGGCTCAGACAAAAATGTGACTTTCCGTGTGCCATAAAGACAAAAGTCATAACAGCGGCAAAGATAAATACCGCGGCGAAGAACGCCAGTCGTAAACCGGGATAGAGAAATACTATAATCGCCGCCGTGATCGGGCCAAGGGCTTTCAGATGCCTTATGGTTATCCAGATCTGGTAGGCTTGTGTATCGGAAACCCGTCGTTATCCGATGATACGATACGTGAAAAGAAACCAGGTACTGAAGACAAGCCCCGATTGTAAACAAAAAGAACGACAGAGCTGAACTAGGGCAGGGAAAACGCAGCACTTCGACTATCGGACGTGCTCTGCTGATATGCACTTTAAACAACACCTAGCGCAGCGACCACAAAAAAAATCAAGCGAGTAGACTCCTCCCGGACGAAGGGAGTTTGAAAGATTCGGAGCGGAAGAATAAGCGACGGGACAGTCCCTTTCACATAGCTTACAGGTAGGGTAATGGAAGTTAGCTGGATCAAGTCGAGTTGGATCATGTTCTGTACAGACCGCGGAAACAGACGACGAAGCTGCGGCGAAGCTTATTTCCCTACAGGGTTTGGAGCTCGGGAGTTGGGCGCGAAAATAACGGAGGTTACAACGACTATACATATGCATGATATGATAAAACGAAACCGTCCACTCACCTGGTGGACGAAAATATCTTCTTGGCCGTCGTCGGGCGTGATGAAGCCAAAGCCCTTCTGGCTATTAAACCACTTGACCTTCCCGGTTGATTTACCGGCGGGAGCAGCCATGATGCAGGACGAGTTACTTACTGGTAGGACGCTGGGGCGGGAATGCTGACGGCGGGTTGGAGAGTTATTCTACCTCAAGCTGGAGACCTGACACCGCTCATAAGGAAAAATATCAGTGCTCGTCATCCGCCCCGCGCCGTGATGCTGATAGACACTACCGAACCGCCATATACAATGGGGGCCTTCAAACTCTTGCAGTACTGTGTCAACTACAGACGTAATGATTAGTCATAACTGATGATTAGTCATTATGTATGTAACGATGTTCTGCTTGACGATCTAGACTCATATAAATTTTGCGCGCACGTACCAGGTACTCGTATAGGTGATACTACACTCCTCCACAAACGTCCGGACATGTATTATGTTAAGCATAAGCTAGTCAAGAACACGCTCCCCTCTCACCACGTCAAGCACGACGATACCCGAGTACCACCCAGTTGTAGGAGAGCCGAGAAGCAAGCAGTAAGCCGCCATCCGGGGTGGTTAGACCTCAGCTTAAAGCGGGTGTTGTCGGTGGAGTTTGTCGAATTAAGCCCATAAACTCCCGAGAAATTGTCTGAACTGCACACGTCATTCTGAGCGCCACGCTTGGGCATTGCTCAAGCGCTCATATCAAGTTGCATACTTCTCTGTGTTCCACATAACCGTATTTTTGGGGGGGGTTTGGAGGGGGTTTGGAGGCGTGGGTGCCGTGTTCAATGCGCGAGGTTTGGTTTGCGGGTGTGTGAATAGAGCACGGAAGTTCACGCCGCTGGCACGGGTGATTTTTTGGAAAGCAGGCGAGCAAAAACGCACATGACGCAGGTTTGGATAAACACTGCACGCTGTAAACATGCGAGGGCGATTGGCTTAGGGGAGGGGCGAGGTCCAACTTGGCCGTTAGGGACGCATCACGTTGCCGGTGGTGTTTGGAATGCTTGGGTATGTGCTTGTGCCAACCACACCCGCCCCACGCGTGGCACGCGTCGGGGATTGGGCTCGGAGGTCAATAGGAATGAAGAATTAGTAAACATATATCGACAAACCCCGCACAAATCGTCTCAGGAGGTGAGCCGACTTCGATGGGTGTTGCTTGGCACTGCGGCTCCGCGGTGCCGGAATAGTTTGTAAATTAAAATAATTCATAACAAATCGATTTGTGGGAGTTTGATCTCCGGAGTAGGTGCGTTCGATGCGCATTATAAAGACGCGTCCAACAGTACATTTTATAACAAGTTTGGACAATATATCAGGAAGTTATGATCGCTTGAACATTGTTGCCGAAAGCGGCTTGCCCTTGGGTTGTGCGCATATCGGTGGTAAGTCTACATACGCGATTTCTTGCGTTTCCCCCACAGCGGCCTGCCCAACACCTCCTCCCTCCGTCGCCTATGCATAATACTTGCGCGACCGTCGCATCAGCGTTCATGTTGCGGCGTTGTGCGCCCGTTACTCTTTTCGTCTACCAAGCACGGCGAATGTTTGAAAGAGCGTGCCGCACGGGTGCGGGCGCGATACCCCCAAGTACACATGCCCGGCAGTGTTCGAACTCGCCCCTCGCAGCTGTCGGTGCATTCCATTTTGCGCGCAAAAGCATTGCCTGGGATTTCAGGATATTTGTCAATAAAATCGACGCATGATTGCATTTTCTACTTCCGCAGGTGCGAAATCTTGTCCGGACTTTTGTGGAGGAGTGTTGGACGTTTTCAAAATTCCCGAACAGCGGCGGGAGACCGCAAAACTTGCGATGGCGAAACTTAGCGGGAACTCGTCAAAACTTTGTTCTTCGCAGCCGAGACCGCCAACCGCGCCAACGCGCTGTCTTTTCCTCTTGTCGACCTTATTGCTCACGTCGGCTGCGGCCGTTTCGTAGTATGCCACCTTCTCCATGTGTACTCGCAGGGCGTTGGCGCCTCGTCCATGAAGCCGAACGGCTTGGCAGCGCTCGTAAGGCCGCGCAGGAGTGTAAAGCAACCGTGAGGGTTGTCGAGAAGTGGTGCCGGCGCGCAAAAGCTACCGGGACAGTGGACGACACGCCTAGGGCGGGCAGGCCCCGAGCGCCCTTGGCGTCCCGAGAAGCCACCCTCCTTTTGAAGGTGGGTGTAAAGCGCGGCGAACAGTGCCCCCTGTTGTAAGTAATACCGCATACGTATTAGTTGCAGATAGCTACTGTAAGCTATTCTAGATATGATTAGTACATGTCTAGATCGGACATACCGATAAACTGTTTGACTCGGTACAGAGCTGTCGCTAGGCTACAGCTCTAACACTTCTGTTGTCCCGACACCACGCCTGTAGGCTGGTTGTCGCCTTAACTGTTCCGTCTGCGGGACTGTGACTGTAACTACGTTTGCGTACGTCATCTTCCACACTAACTGTGTTTGCATGGTTCAATAGGTTATGGGCCCCCGCCTCACGTCACTCACGCGCGACAACCTGGTTCGGCGAGCTGCGATCGACAGCTCTCCCGCAGAAGGCAAGTTTCTATAGACACCTAGTACTTTCAACCTGTAGTCGGCGGTATCGCCAGTATAACCTGCGATTTTTAAAACCCGCCACCACCCTCTTAAGCCAGCCACCCGCCGGAGATAGCCAGCCAACCACACCGACGCACTCGTCGTGTGTGGACAGGGTGCACACAGGTCCAAGCTGGAGAACGGGGGGGTGCACTGTCGGGTGAATACGCATCCACAGGTCGCACGCCAGCCGTAGCTTACCTTTTATTTTTATTTTTATACTAGCCTCGCGCATCAGCCACCAGCGCAGCGCTCCACCTGTCCTGGCCTTGGCCTCGACTTGTGCCCCACACTGGGTGGAGGATACAGAAAAGGTGCTCTGAGACACCCCGGGGCTACAGGCCGAGGGGTCGGCGGGCATCAGGCCGTCTCTTAGCATACCGCTGTTAGGCACGAGTCCGGCTAGCGGTTTTTACCGCTGCCTGTTTTTCTTCCAGCTCTTTCTTTTTTTGCCCTCTGTCGAAATGGCGCAGAAAAACCCGCCTGTTTCACCTGTTGGTTCCCCTGAGTCAGGCTCTCAGCAGAGCACTGTCCATACTACCCAGGGTGTTCTTGAGCTGCTACGTGTGCAACTGACGCGCCTTGACGCGTACCTCGACTCGCGGTCGGCCGCCATTGCTGCGGGTGCTATATCGCACCCCCCTGTAGCTCAGCGCCGCCACGATGCTCACCTCGCACACTTTCCGGAGGGCCACCACGTGCACACCCTCCCCCTCGAACACCCCCCGGATACTCTCGCGCTGATCTTTGCACAAGTGGCGCGCTTGACAGCTCGTTTCGACTTGCAGTCGGCCACGGGTGTTGTTGCTGCTGCGGGTGCTAATCCCCACCCCCATGTCGCTCAGCGCCGCCACGTCGCTCACCTCGCACACTTTCCGGAGGGCCACCACGTGCACACCCTCCCCCTCGAACACCCCCCGGATCCTCTCGTGCTGCTTGTTGCGCAAGTGGCGCACTTGACAGCTCGGTTCGACTCGCAGTTGGCCGAGGATGCTGTTGCTGCTGCGAGTGCTATTCCGCACCCCCCTGTCACTCGGCGCCGCCATGATGCTCACCTCGAACTCGTAGGTGAACACTTGCAACCACCCCCCCAATACCCCCCGGCTGATCCTATCCTACACAGCGACCCCTCCCATCACAACATCGCGGTTAAACAACTCTCGCCACACCCTCCCTACCCCCCCGTTGGATATGCCCCTCACCACCCCATACCTCTCATCCCGGAGGCGCCCTTTCACGGCGTCCCCCCCTCCCGTGACCACCCGAATTCGTACGCCCCGCCGTCCCCAATGGCTGGCCGCTCTCCATTTCCGGGTGGCCCACCTCTACCCTTCCATGGACATCACTCTTCCCAAGCCAAGCGTGGCGACCACACCTCCCGTGGCCGTCGTCGCCCCACCGTTGACCCCATAGTCATCGGGCGACCGACACACGCAACCCCCGACTTTGACCCAGACGTCCACCCCCGTCTCTTGGGCAGCCCCCACTACGCCCCCGTCTGCACGCGCCCCGCTGTCTCCCCGGTCTTGCGCATCCTTGGCTCCGCCCAAGCCTCACCCACAGAGGCACATTGGCGCACTCTGCAAAAGGTCGTCCGCTCCCTTCATGGCACCATTCACATGCGCCTGACGTTGGGGGGGGGCCTGGACCACAGCCTCCAACTCACAGGCTTTGCCGACGCTGCCATGCTCACCAAACTCCTCCCAAGACAGGCACTTGCAAGACACCGAAGTGCGATCATTGGAGGACAAGACCCAATGCAACGCTTCATCCCGTAGCTACCTGCAGGGGGAGTGTTGTAAGTAATACCGCATACGTATTAGTTGCAGATAGCTACTGTAAGCTATTCTAGATATGATTAGTACATGTCTAGATCGGACATACCGATAAACTGTTTGACTCGGTACAGAGCTGTCGCTAGGCTACAACTCTAACACTTCTGTTGTCCCGACACCACGCCTGTAGGCTGGTTGTCGCCTTAACTGTTCCGTCTGCGGGACTGTGACTGTAACTACGTTTGCGTACGTTATCTTCCACACTAACTGTGTTTGCATGGTTCAATACCCCCAACTTGCCAAGATGCTGCAGCAGAGACTAGGAGTGACTGTGAGTGCCGAGACGGTCCGCCGGTACCTAAACAAGTACTTAGCGCGCCAGATGAGGCCGAGGAAGCGTGTTTCACTAACAGTCAAGCACATGCGCGCACGGCTATGCTTTGCCAAACAATGGGTACGGAAGTCATGGCACAATGTGGTTGTGACAGACAGCAAGTACTTTTGGCTGTCCAATAAGGGGCCCGGGAACAAGGAGTGGGTGCTTTTCGAGGATGAACCGCCAACCAAGGTGTCAAAGCAAAATTGTTTCAAAGTGCACGCGTATGGTGGTGTTAGCAAGTATGGCAGGACACCTTTGTTTGTGACAGTGGGGAGCAGCGGCGTTAAGGCAAAGAGCAAGGGCGTAAACGGTGAGGTGTATCTCACCTTGTTGCAGGAGCACCTGATACCCGCGTGTGAGGCTTTGATGGCAAAAAGGCCCTCGGCCGAGGCGCAATATCAGTGGATTTTTCAGCAAGATAACGCTAAAGCTCATGCTTGCAAGAAGGTTAGGAATTGGCTTTCGTCTCAATCCGGCTTTCAAGTGATGCAATGGCCTGCCAAAAGCCCTGACCTTAGTTGGATTGAAAACATGTGGGGTATTGTGTCGAGTATATTACAAAAAAGATTGGACTTGTCCCCGCGCAATTTTGAGGCGGCCATACAACACGAGTGGGAAACAATTCCTTACTCTGCCCATTGCGCCGTGTTCAACTCCATCCCCAAACGGCTAAGGGAGTGCATAGCAAACGATGGAGGAACAACTCACTATTAGGGTAAATTTAGGGTTTCGGATAGGTTGGCATGCAAATCAGCACAATTTTCATAATTCGAGTTTCATCCAACACTCCTCCACAAAAGTCCGGACATGCATTATGTTAAGCATAAGCTAGTCAAGAACACGCTCCCCTCTCACCACGTCAAGCACGACGATACCCGAGTACCACCCAGTTGTAGGAGAGCCGAGAAGCAAGCAGTAAGCCGCCATCCGGGGTGGTTAGACCTCAGCTTAAAGCGGGTGTTGTCGGTGGAGTTTGTCGAATTAAGCCCATAAACTCCCGAGAAATTGTCTGAACTGCACACGTCATTCTGAGCGCCACGCTTGGGCATTGCTCAAGCGCTCATATCAAGTTGCATACTTCTCTGTGTTCCACATAACCGTATTTTGGGGGGGGGTTTGGAGGGGGTTTGGAGGCGTGGGTGCCGTGTTCAATGCGCGAGGTTTGGTTTGCGGGTGTGTGAATAGAGCACGGAAGTTCACGCCGCTGGCACGGGTGATTTTTTGGAAAGCAGGCGAGCAAAAACGCACATGACGCAGGTTTGGATAAACACTGCACGCTGTAAACATGCGAGGGCGATTGGCTTAGGGGAGGGGCGAGGTCCAACTTGGCCGTTAGGGACGCATCACGTTGCCGGTGGTGTTTGGAATGCTTGGGTATGTGCTTGTGCCAACCACACCCGCCCCACGCGTGGCACGCGTCGGGGATTGGGCTCGGAGGTCAATAGGAATGAAGAATTAGTAAACATATATCGACAAACCCCGCACAAATCGTCTCAGGAGGTGAGCCGACTTCGATGGGTGTTGCTTGGCACTGCGGCTCCGCGGTGCCGGAATAGTTTGTAAATTAAAATAATTCATAACAAATCGATTTGTGGGAGTTTGATCTCCGGAGTAGGTGCGTTCGATGCGCATTATAAAGACGCGTCCAACAGTACATTTTATAACAAGTTTGGACAATATATCAGGAAGTTATGATCGCTTGAACATTGTTGCCGAAAGCGGCTTGCCCTTGGGTTGTGCGCATATCGGTGGTAAGTCTACATACGCGATTTCTTGCGTTTCCCCCACAGCGGCCTGCCCAACACCTCCTCCCTCCGTCGCCTATGCATAATACTTGCGCGACCGTCGCATCAGCGTTCATGTTGCGGCGTTGTGCGCCCGTTACTCTTTTCGTCTACCAAGCACGGCGAATGTTTGAAAGAGCGTGCCGCACGGGTGCGGGCGCGATACCCCCAAGTACACATGCCCGGCAGTGTTCGAACTCGCCCCTCGCAGCTGTCGGTGCATTCCATTTTGCGCGCAAAAGCATTGCCTGGGATTTCAGGATATTTGTCAATAAAATCGACGCATGATTGCATTTTCTACTTCCGCAGGTGCGAAATCTTGTCCGGACTTTTGTGGAGGAGTGTATTATCGGAGCACGGTCGAGGAGAAACCATGGTGCGGGTGGAGCAGCTTGTGAGTGTTGACGGGTGGTCGCTCGGGTGTTGTTGTCCCGCGATGGCGGCGGTGGCGGCAAGTTGCCGGCCATGGTGTTTGCAGTACTTAAGCCAGTATTTGTCGCTAGCGCTCTAAGCACTTGACGTGTGCGCAGTGGAGGCGTGTGAGTGTCCGTAAGGCTAAGAAACCACATAACCTATTATCGGAGCATCCCGTTGTCAAAGTCCCACCCCGCGCCCTCCAAGAACATCCCCTTCACGTACACCCCCTCCTTGGGCGGGTGCAGGATCTCCTTCTCATCCAGGCTGATGATGCTGAACTCAAAGGAGAGGGTGTCGATGGGGATGGAGTTGCGCCGCGCGGTAGTCTGCAGCACGGCGGTGAGGAAGCCGGTGGGGTAGGTGAAGCCGGAGAGCATGTAAACCTTGGGGTAGGTGTCCTCCACCCACACCGCCAACTGCTCCACCCGCACCAGCAGGTCGCGCGTCCAGGCGCTGAGCGGCTTGAGCGATGGGTAGGTCTTGAGCCATGCAATTTACAACGCGCTCAACAACGCACGCGTGCCGGCGGCATGGCTCAAGACCTACCCCTCCCTCAAGCCGCTCGGCGCCTGGACGCGCGACCTGCTGGTGCGGGTGGAGCAGTTGGCGGTGTGGGTGGAGGATACCTACCCCAAGGTTTACTGGCTCTCCGGCTTCACCTACCCCACCGGCTTCCTCACCGCCGTGAGACTACCGCGCGGCGCAACTCCATCCCCATCGACACCCTCTCCTTTGAGTTCAGCATCATCAATTTGGATGAGAAGGAGATCCTGCACCCGCCCAAGGAGGGGATGTACGTGAAGGGGATGTTCTTGGAGGGCGCGGGGTGGGACTTTGACAACGGGATGCTCCGATAATATATATCACGATATTTAATATATATGCACGGGCCAGTTATGGGCCCTCATACGTGAGTTCAAATCCCGGCGACCGCGCATGTCACAATGTGCCAATATGTACTAGTCCGCGTCCGGAACACCGGCGGCTATTATAGGACTGTATGCCCGTACACGTCCCGTACATGCGCGTTCGCTGGGGGAGTCTTGTCCCACGCTCATCCGTAGCATACACGTACTCGCGCGCGACCGCCGCGCGTGTAAGATGTATCCGCGAAGATTGACACAAAGCGCCCACAGCCGGCCCGTGCATAGCGATACATAAATAGTGTACCATTACACTAAGGATACCGACTTTTGAGGCGGTACTTGGCAGCGCGCCAGGTTGCCAACGGGATGCTCCGATAATAGATACGTTGTACATACCCTCTATCTATGATGAGACTACGCCAAGCGAGAGTATCCGCTTAATCTTTTTTACATGAAAAAGAGTGCATCCCAATCCCGGAATCTCCGATGAACAACAGTGACTATTGGATCTATGTTGCCCTTTTGTTTCCCCTCCCATTTTCCATGTCCGTGCTCATCGTCTTGTTCTTCTTGTACCCACATCTATGTAGTCGTGTCGCTGTTTGTACAGCGGGGGGCTCCGTTATGCTAAAAGTGTAGTAGTTATTTTACAGGAATTGGCAGACATGGCCAACGGGCCGTGTATACGCATAAAGAGGGAATCATGGAGGGTGGGTTTGCGAGAGATGTGCTCGCGCAAAAGGCAGAAGTTGCTCTAACGTTGTATACTAGTGTGCGGCGCGTCATGTATTGGGGTGAGTTTTACTGAAGCAACGCATGTAAAAGTTAGCTTGGACGGTTAGACTTGCGAAGCGTCATGGCACCGCTTGCTTATCTAGCCCGGTGTAATTTAAACCTCTACTATAATTAAACATTATGGCCATTTACAAAGCACTGGGGGATTCGCTATGCCATCATGTCGCCGTCTAGCGGGTAGTTTGTGGTTGGTCGCCCCATGGCGTGCGCCAACCAAAGAAGTACCAATCCGGTGTCGTGGGGACGACAGTGGGGTCGATGTAGTCTAGCACGGCGCTTGACTCCGACGCTCATCCGCCGTAAAACTTAATTTTCTACATGTTAACCCCGAATGCGTACGCGGCCATGGTGGCACCTTTCCGAAGTGAATGTGACATCCACGCGAAGCCGTCTAGGGATCAACCTTAACGTCCGTGAGGACGAGCCGCATCCAGCTCGAAACGTGTCCGCTAACCAGTTGGTTGGTTTTTCGCGGTGGTCAATCGCCTAGCGATACATGTTTGGCAATTTGTCTTGTGAGAGCTAATTGTAGACACAATTATGTCATTTTCTGCTTGTTGCATTTGTCACAAGAAGTGGAAGTGGAAATGGAGGGAGAGATGGGAAAATGTTTGATTGTTAAGTGTTTAACATTAGATTGTAATGGGACAAAGGTTCTGTCACCTCCCTCTATTTCACTAGGCTTAAATAGGTTTCGCCGAGCTAGCTTGCACTTTCTCTCGCTTGGTCCTCGTGCCACGTGCTAGGGCTCTCTAACGGTTGCAAACAGGCTAGCGACGCGGCTTGTCTGCATTGGGAGTCACGTCCAGCGCCTCGTCTAGCGAATTAAATTAATTGTGCGTACATGTACGTACCGGGACGTACTGGTAGTACAACACGCACCAGTACCCTCGCTAATTTGCGAAACAACGACGTACCCATGATGTACGTATTTCCGAATGAAAAGCACGAACTGGATTTAGTCACGAGTACATGAACAATGTCATGCAATTTATCGTTGGAGATTTGTACTCGTCACACTCATACTCGCCCCCTCTTGACAGATTTTGAGGCTAGCCGCGAGACAAACCTCTATGGTCTAGGCTCCTTTACTAAAGCAATCACTGGGACTAAGGAATGCGCGTTGGGTGAGCGTGCATGAAGTCGATGCACGCATGAGTCTTTGCAAACGCGTGCCATTGGGGCGTCTCCAAGAAATCTTATAACGCCGTTGTACGATGTACTTCGTTTAGCCGGTGCCATACATGTGGAATGTCGTCATCTCAGAAGGGCGTCATGAAGTACAAGTGTTTGCCTCGGTGTCCTGGTGAAGACTTGATGCACACAACAGATGTGAGAGAAGTCGAACTCCTCGTCTCCTTCGGGAACAATCACTAGGACACCATGACGCAACGAAGTTGTAGAGCATGGTCTTGAATTGTTGACGTGAAACAACGAGAGTGAGCGTACTATCGTTGGCAGTTTTAATTTGTAGCTTTGTTTCCAAATCTGCTCCTCGATTGATAAAGGTCCAAGCTGTCGATCATGGAGATTCATGTTAGGATGTCCGCGTAAGAAGATACTCTTTGTAACAATTGTCATTTTGTCTCCTCGAACGAAGTGCGGTTCCGAATGAGCATGTATCTTATTTTTTTGTAGCCGTAACATTGAACGCCCTAGAGCGTCTACCTCCTTTAACATTTTAAACCGCTTATTTGACGCGTATTGCGAAACCGGAATCGACGGTCGCATTATGAACACTAAGTTAGGGGCTCCTCAGGCGAGAAACCAAAATTGGCCTCGAAGGGGGTGTGCTCAATTCCGAGCGCATGGGTGGCATTGTACGCGAATTCCATTTGAGGCAACATGCTTGCCCAGTTTGTTTCGTCGTAGCAACATAAACAACGTAGAAGTTGGTGAAACGTGTTGTTGACGCGCTCCGTAAGTCCATCCGTCGTTGAGTGTCGACTGGAAGACCATGTTGAGCCGCGTTCCAAGTAAGCGTCTCCAAAGCGTCTGCCAACAGCCACTGACGAATTTCGGGTCGCGATCACTGACCAATACTCGAGGTAGTTGATGTGAACGGTAGAGTTGATGTAAAAACAAATTAGCATATTTCTCTCTTGTTACGCTCTCTGTACATGGCAGAAAATGGGTCATTCGAGTCAGATGGTCGACCACAATGAGCACATTGTCAAAGCACATTGCCAAAGGCCAAATGTGTCAAGTAGTCAAGACCAATTGTGTGCCACGGCATGGGTGGACTAGGTAAGAGGTAAAGAGTCGCAACCATCCGTTGTTATATCTTAGCTCGTCGATAAACGACGCAGCGCTCACCAAAATCTGTCGAGCGCTTTTGCAAGATTGCTAGCAACTCCTATGTGACCAACTACCGAACGGTCGTGCACCTTAGATATCAATCTCAGTCCGAGATCAGAATTCCGCAGGACACAAAGGCGATCGCGACGCCAAATGTACCCATCTTTGGCTTCAATGCGGATGTCTTTCGTCCACTAACCCTCGTCCCCGTAAAAGGAGTCTTGGGAGTACCCCTCGAGAATGAGATTATCGAACTTGTGGCTCAACCGCAACGCGTGAACTGTCAGTAAGTTTAACTGCGCGTCTTCTAACATCAACCGGGACTTCCGTCGTAATTCTGAATATGACGGAACCTCACTATCTCAAAACAATGGAACTGTGGCATGAAGTACGGAGTATGGTCTCGGACTTAACCGATCATCTTCGTTCATGGCTCCGTCGCGGTACGTAATCGTCATCGAACCTACAAACGAGTGCAAGTCCCGCAAGTAACGTGCTTGCCGCGTGTTCAACATGTTGTTCGGTTGCTTGAGCAAATGTCGCAGTGTGTCGTGGTCTGTTACGACAAGGAACTTGGAGCAACCTTCAAGGTATTACCTCCAATGCTTAACCGCTTCGCCAACGGCCAAAGCTTCCAAATCGTACGCAGAGTAGGTGTTGCTACGCTCACTTGGATTCATGCTTGTAGGTTGAAGACCTCCTCCTTGGTCTTGCAACATGATTGTTGAAATCCCCACTATCGAGGCGTGTGTAGCTACTCTGAACATCGCGTCCGAGCTTGGTTATCGTTGGGATTCATTGACGCGTCGACGATAATGTTTCTGCCCGACATGCTAGCCGCGGGCGAGTTTGGGTCCCATGTCCGCAGCGCCTCCCACGACACGTCATCAAATTGGGGCTTGTCAGGCAGGTCGTTGTACGGACCGCTAAAGAACTTGGGATTGTCGGAATCGTCACCCCACGCAATCGTGCCTTGCAGCTCTTCGCCTAAATGAAAATGAAAATAATTTACAGCAATGCCAACAAAATGGACTGGATGTTGCCTAACGGCCATCAATTGCTCATCAGCCATTTAAGACACTTGAGAGCAAAGATTGGGCCGGGTGCTCTTCGACAAGGTACACCTACATATACACCTATCTGCAATGTGTGCCGACGTTCCTCGGCGGAACAATATTGTAAGCAACCGCAGTAATTGCCACAGTCCCCCCGCCTAAGCACTAACAACAGAAATGATTTTGTAATCAAAAATAAGATCTACAAAATAATTTGAGCCACTTGCCAAGAAATGCAAAATGATAATGGTGCTTGACCTTCCCGATGCACGGCCCACTCCCACCGAACCGGTCTGCCGACCGGCCTAGACGGTTCGAGAGGGGCGACGGGCCAGCCTAATCTAGCTCCCGCGTGACTTCGGTCTTGCCAGACAAAGGAGGGGAAAGGCTAGCGGAAAAACTATCTTCACGCGGTCGCTCGTCTATCCCGCCGTCGCATCCCGTAAGCCCCGCCCCACGGTCGTAGCCGCTCCTCCCGTCGCGACTTTTCTCCTAGTCGAGGTCCCCCGTCACCTCGAGGGCACGTGGGGGGGACCAAGACTAGCATATAGAAAGAGCTAGCGCTCATGCCGCCGCGCTGAAAAGATTTTCCGGCCATTTCCCCGGCTTTTTCCTGTTTGGTACCCTGGTACTTGTCTGGAAAACCAGCTAGCAGCCATATCCTCCACCCACCGATCGCGCGTCCGTCGAGCACCCTTGTTTCGAGTACGATCCTCCGCGCGGACCCGGGCTCGCACTCTCTAATATTAGGTGCCCACGTCGATACATGGTAGCGGTGGTGTAGGGCATGGAAACCGTTGCTAGATCCTTCGGGCCGCGGGATACGGACATTATCGCTAATCACTCCGTACCGAGTTTTCCGGCGGCGGAATTTTAAGGATCGTTGGCGCCGGACCACGCCGCTCTTCCCGTCGCGACAATCCTCCTAGCTATTGGTCCCGTGCTGCCCCCCCCTTGGGTCGGCTCGACCGCAACACGCTAGTCGGCAAGCAGCGAGCGCCCTTCCCCGGCGCCACTTCCCGGCAGTCCGCCGCCAACTTCAACACCCTCAACCCGCCGCTGATCCACCCGTACCCTCTGCGCCAAAAAATATTTCACATATTCTGCCCACGCCTCCTTATCAGTAGAGTATGTCAAAGTATTTAGTCGACAAAAAACATATCGGACATGCCGAGCGGGAGATCTAAGTGCCGGTGCACGCATATTATGATTTCTAAAACCCACCGTACATGGCTTCCCGATAGCTCTTGATCGAGCGGATCGCAGCTGCCGGTATCTCGTTTTGCCCCCTACCGTGCTAGGCTTGGTACGGCTACAAGGTTACCAACGCCCACCGCATGGAGGTAGAGGTAGGTCCCGACGGGCTTGCGAGAGCATCCCTCTCCGGGCCGCCGCCGCTGCGCCGCCGGCTGGTGCCCTCCTCGCCTAAGATATTGTTGAAGTCCGATAAGTTGACATTTGCTTGAGTTGAGCGCACCCACTCCGGCTTTCCGGATATGTCGGATCACTCAGATGCGCCGTCCGCATCGGCCGGGCATGTTGTGCCCGTTGTAAGTAATACCGCATACGTAGTAGTTGCAGATAGGTACGGTAAGCTACTCTAGATATGATTAGTACATGTCTAGATCGGACATACCGATAAACTGTTTGACTCGGTGCAAAGTTGTCGCTAGGCTACAGCTCTCACACTTCTGTTGTCCCGACACCACGCCTGTAGGCTGGTTGTCGCCGTAACTGTTCCGTTTGCGGGACAGTGACTGTAACTACGTTTGCGTAAGTTATCTTCCACACATCACCGCCCTTTCCACCTCCCCACTAACACAATCCCGCAGAATCAGGGTCATCCGTGGACTCCTCATAGGCAAGCATTTCACCCTCCAGCTCGGCCTCTTCACCGACTCCCAACTCGACACTCTCGACGGACAAATCTGCCGCGCTCTCCGCTCCGCCGTCTCCTCGGTACGTAACCTTCCCCGCACCGCCCTTCATCGCCCTACATCAGACCTAGGATACGGCCTCCCCTCCCTCACAGCCCACGCCGCACAACTCACAGTTTGCCACCTACATAAAATCATGAACAACTCAGGCTATAGAGGCCACATGGCCCGCGCACACATACGCACCCTATCCACCACGTACTCCCACTGGCCCTCGGAATCCATCATGTCAACCTGTTACACCCCACCCACACTCAAGTGCTTAGTCAGAGCTCAGCGCGATGCGGGCAATCTATTCCACAACATCCCTCCACTCTCCCTCACCAACCCTATCGCTTCCACAATCCGCGCCCACTTCACCACTCAAGACAACGCCCTCCTCGCCTCACTCCGGGACAAAGCCACAAATATCACCGACCCTCACACATATCAGCAAGCCTACTGCGATTTCTCCCCCCGCAAAACACACGCCTCCCTCCTACCCCGCCTCACCCCCCTCTGGAAAAATAACATCACCTCGTGGCCACAAGTCCTCCTCAGAGCCACCTCATCCTCCTTCATCCTCAAATCATGCAAATCCATCACCACACTCACGGGGTCCACCACCCCACTCTCAGTTCCCATCCGCCTCCTCGCCGCCATCCTCACTGAACCCCTCGATACTATCCACAACCGCCTCCCCATCACAGGCCTCACCCCCAAACTAGCATCCCCCCCACCACTATACACCCCTCATGGATTCCCCTCCTCTCCCCACACCTCCCCCGCTCACCCCCCACTCTCTCATCCGGCATCTACACCTCCCACACCAATCAACCCACCCCCACCGCACCCACCACACACTTAGACACAGAATACCTCACCCCCTCAGACCACCACTACCCCCCTTGCGACGTAACACGCATCATCTCCAAACACAAGGACACAGAATACGGCCAAACGCAGTACATGGTTGAATGGGCCCCGGAACACCTCACGGAATGGGACATTCAGTTACAACTCGACGACGGCTTCCGCCTCATCTCCTCCACTCCCACATCGGTATGCCTCCCCACCCCCCCCCCACCGCCTGTTCCATCTGTCATGACCCACTGCACACAGAACCCTCCTCCACCTGCTGCACATGCCCGCACTTTGCCATACACTCCCAATGCCGCCCAGCTCAGGGGCCCGCCACATGGCAGTGCGAGTGGTGTGCTCGCGGCCAACAACACGACCTCACCCACCTCCACGAAGTGCAGTGGGCCCCATGCCTACAACTCCACGACACCATCAGTGAGACCCCCTCCGGCCCCACCGCCCTCACCGCATTTAACTCCGGCTATGTCCCCTCCACCACACCCATTTTGCCAGAACCCGGACCCCCTCCGTGGTCACACCCCCTAATCACATTCAATCATGACCCCATCAACCCCGACCTTGACATGCTCCCTACCGGTAAATTCGCTATCCACGCACACCCATCACTCCACGACACCACCATACTCTGCACTCCCGACGGCCGCGCGGTCACCACCCTTAACGGCCCCCGCGTCCGCCACCTCTACCAACTCTTTCGCCCACACCTCTCGCAGCATACGTTCGAAGAGGAGGTCTACCACCTCCTCACCCGCCTAGGTTCCCGCTCGGAAATCCACTCACCCACACCCGCCACCACCACCCGTAATAGATGGGCCACCAGAGAAGACCTCCTCACAGCTCTCCGTCACACATTCAGCATCCAGACAGAACTCTACTCCGACCCCCTAAATAAATCCCTCCACTCCCACACCTACCACTCCCTCTACCCCGAAGATATAGTCTTCTCATCTAGTGGCAGCAATGCCCCGCACACCTGGCAAGGCACCAACGTAGCCAACCCCGAATACGACCACGAATGCATGAGACGAGCCATGGAACACGCAATCACCAGCGCACACCTCACAGCCCCTCACACACCCAGCGCAACCATCCTCATCCTCCTCCCCCGATGGGAACACACACCCTACCGCCACTCCAAATACATCAACTCCCCATACACCCACCACCTTTACACCCTCCCCAATGACGCAAACACCTTCCTACCCCCCGACCAACACACTGGCAACCCCACCCCTACCCCATTCGGCACACGATGGATGGTCGACATATACCTCGTCGCCAACCCCCTCGCACTCTCCAACCTCCCATCACCCACAGCCATGACAGCACTTCACAACACTCTCGAATCTATCTACGACACTCACCTCCCCAACCCCATCATCACCCCCCCTCCTCCACACCTCATTGGCACCTACTCACCCCACTCAGCGGGTATATACCACCGCCCCCCAAACCCAACTCACCCCTCACATACCCCCTCCCGGACCGCGTGCATCTAACGTACCCCCCCACCAGAGGCACCCCTGCTTGGAACTGGCAGGACTTTGTATACACAAACGGCTCGAAAAAGGGAAGCTCGTCCCCCCTCGGAGCAACAGCTACCCACCCCGCCTCGGACACCAAAATCAAAATCATGGTGACCTCTACCCCTCCCTCACATACAATAAATCGCGCTGAATTAGCTGGCATAGATATAGGTCTCCAACTTGGCCGCACCCACTTCCTCACAGACAGTGCGTGCTCCCTCCGCCTCATACAAGGTTACTTAAGCTGCCCTTCCGCTTACCGCCACAACATTCACCGCGACACCCTCTTATCCATCACACACACCCTTAAAACCCGTTGCGACGCATGCATCCGTACACACCTCGGCAAAATCAAAGCCCACAACCATTCCCTAGGCAACGACCTCGCAGACACCCTCGCCAACCTCGTCGCGGATGGTCACCCACCCGACACTACATACACCACAGGCTCAGAGGTCACGATAGGTCATTGGACTTGGCCATACACCCTCATTCCACAGACCCTAGGAGACCCCATACCCTACCGATACACCAACCTCAAAACCGACGCACACACCTACAGCACAAAACACACACACACTCCTCTCTCGCAGACAACCAAACACGGAGCCCTCCTCGCCCGCGCCGCGAAGGACGGCGCCGATTTCTCTTACCACAAAAAACACTCAACCCTCACAAATATCCAGTTCACACACAAACAAGAATTCATGTGGGGCGTCCACAACACCCGCCTACTTACTCACAACCCCACCCTGCGCTGCCCCCTATGTGGCCAATTCACTAGCAACGGCCACATGGCCGGTAACTGCCCCTCTATGTCTGGTCTAAGACAGGACCGACACAACAGCGCTCTGCAACTCCTACTCTCCCTACTGGAACGCCACAACGGAGGACGCTGGGAAACCATCACCGCAGACTTCGGTAACAAACCCATAAAATCCTTTGCTTCCCCCACCCCCGCCCACACTCCACTTGACTGTCACCCACCCCACCCCACCCCACCCACATGCCCACCCGACTTGTTGCTGCTGACGAAGGTCTCTCGCCTGACTCCCTAACCTCATGCCCCGCCGTCCTCCCCCCTGAGATTCTCCCCCCCTGCTTCGTCCCCCTGCACACAAACATGACTTCATCCGCATCCTCGAACCCCGATTCGTTGGTCACTCCAACGGTCGCCGACGTTACGCATCCATAAAAAAGATTCAGATCGGGGAATGGAAGTACTGCACAGACAACAACCTCTCCCACACAGCCGACCTCATACGATCCAAATACACACCCCTTGCAACCGCCATCAGAAGCCACTGG
Source organism: Tetraselmis chui (assembly GCA_026401115.1). Lineage (NCBI taxonomy): Eukaryota > Viridiplantae > Chlorophyta > Chlorodendrophyceae > Chlorodendrales > Chlorodendraceae > Tetraselmis > Tetraselmis chui. The sequence goes on from JAPMLY010000775.1 coordinate 101,064, forward strand.
CCAGGCACAGTGGTTGACATCCTCCCCATCGTCATGAGCCGCACAGGTACACCGCACTCCTCCACCATCACGAGTCTCACCTCCCTTCTCACCGCCCGCACCGACCCTCCTGATAAACTCGTCTCCAAAGCACACCTCGACACATCTCGCATTCTTGCACAACTCCACACGCATATTGTCCAATGGCTGCATCACCTCCTACTCATATACCGCATCAAGTTCCGCACGACCTCCCGCCGCGCATCCGCACATTGCCCCCTCGCACGACCCTAAATGCACACCACCTTCGCCTCTACTTGCACACCTCCCCGGGGGGGAGTAAAACCCCCGACCCACATTGGAGAGGTTGGATTAGGTGGTTCACGGTCTAGCCCTGACTTGTAAGTTCCCTGTATGGCATAGTTGGGAGGGCCCAGAGACAGCAGCCGACGCATCCGGCTTTTGATGAAAAACCGGCGCATACGGTACATGTTGTAAACAATTTCAATTTCAATATCAATATCTTCCACACTAACTGTGTTTGCATGGTTCAATAGGTTATGGGCCCCCGCCTCACGTCACTCACGACAACCTGGTTCGGCGAGCTGCGATCGACAGCTCTCCCGCAGAAATCAAGTTTCTATAGACAACTAGTACTTCCAACTTGTAGTCGGCGGTATCGCCAGTATAAACTGCGATTTAAAACCCGCCACCACCCCTCTTAAGTCAGCCACTCGCCGGCGATAGCCAGCCAACCACACCGACGCACTCGTCGTGTGTGGACATGGTGCACAGAGGTCCAAGCAGGAGAACGGGGGGCGCACTGTCGGGTGAATACGCATCCACAGGTTGCACGCCAGCCGTAGCTTACCTTTTTTATTTTTATATTATCTTAGCGACTCAGTCGCCAGCGCTGCGCTCCACCTGTCATGGCCTTGGCCTCGACTTGTGCCCCACACTGGGTGGAGGATACAGAGAAGGTGCTCTGAGACACCCCGGGGCTACATGCCGAGGGGTCGGCGGGCATCAGGCCGTCTCTTTGAAACCGCTGTTAGGCACGAGTCCGGCTAGCGGTTTTTTACCGCTGCCTGTTCTTTCTTCTGCTCTTTCTTTTTCGCCCTCTGTCGAAATGGCGCCGAAAACTCCGCATGTTTCACCTCCTTATTCCCCTGACCCAGGCTCTCAGCAGAGCAATCTCGATACCACCCAGGGTGTTCTCGAGCTGCTCCTTGAGCAAATGACGCGCCTTGAAGCGTATCTCGACTCGCGGTCGGCCGCCATTGCTGCTCTTCCTGCTGCGGGTGCTATACCGCACCCCCCTGTCGCCCAGCGCCGCCACGATGCTCAGCTCGGGCACTTTCGGGACAGCCACGACGTGCACACCCTCCCCCTGCTTGTGCATCCCCAGCTTGGCTCCGCCCCACCGGACGCACAGTCGGCCTTGTCTGCTGCTACCGCTGCAGCCCATGTTGGCGACCCCGCCGTCGCACAGCGCCGTCCCGATGCGCACCGCGAGCCCTCGCGTCCCCAGCTCATGGTTGAACACCCCCAACCACCCCCCCAATACCCCCCCGCTGATTCTGCCCTACACCGCGACCCCTCGCGTCACGACATCGCGGTTAACCAACTCCCGCCACCCCCCCCCCTACCCCCCCGTTGGATATGCCCTTCGCCACCCCATACCTCTCATCCCGGAGGCGCCCTCTCACGGCGTCCCCCCCTCCCGTGACCACCCGCATTCGTACGCCCCGCCGCCTCCCATGGCCGGCCGCTCTCCCCTTCCCGGTGGCCCACCTCTTCTCTTCCATGGACAGCATTCTTCCCCAGCCCAGCGTGGCGACCACACCCCCCGTGGCCGTCGTCGCCCCACCGTTGACCCCATAGTCATCGGCCGACCGACACACGCAACCCCCGACTTTGACCCAGACGTCCACCCCAGTCTCTTGGGCAGCCCCCACTACGCCCCCGTATGCACGCGCCCCGCTGTCTCCACGGTCTTGCGCATCCTTGGCTCCGCCCAAGCCTCACCCACGGAGGCACATTGGCGCGCTCTGCAAAAGGTCCTCCTCTACCTTCATGGCACCATCCACATGCGCCTGACGTTGGGGGGGGGGCCTGGACCACAGCCTCCAACTCACAGGCTTTGCCGACGCTGACATGCTCACCAAACTCCCCCCATGTCATGCACTGGCAAGACACCGAAGTGCGATCCTTGGAGGACAAGACCCAATGCAACGCTTCATCCCGTAGCTACCTGCAAGGGGAGTGTTGTAAGTAATACCGCATACGTATTAGTTGCAGATAGGTACTGTAAGCTACTCTAGATATGATTAGTACATGTCTAGATCGGACATACCGATAAATTGTTTGACTCGGTACAGAGCTGTCGCTAGGTTACAGCTCTCACACTTCTGTTGTCCCGACACCACGCCTGTAGGCTGGTTGTCGCCGTAAGTGTTCCGTTTGCGGGACTGTGACTGTAACTACGTTTGCGTAAGTTATCTTCCACACTAACTGTGTTTGCATGGTTCAATAGTGCCTTCTGGTCATGGAATACCTTGGGGGCCTTCGGGGCCTTGGAAAACACGCAAGCCTTGCGGGCCTTGGAGTCCTTGAGGTTCCTCGGGCCCTTGCGGACCGCCTTCTTGGCCTTAGGGGCGGGTGCCTCCCGTCTCTCCCTTTTCACGTGTTTTGTTGCCTTGGGGGCCTTGAATACCTTAGGGGCCGTCTAGGCCTTGGGGACCCGGTGGACCACCCTCGGGACCTTGGATACCATACGGTCTTTCGGGGCCTTGGGGACCTTCATGGCCCGTTATTTCCTCGATGCTTGGCTTGTGGGTCAAGTCGTTGTAAGAGCCGGTGAAGAACTCGGGCTTGTTAAGTACGTCTATCCACTCCACGTCGCCGACTGCCATTATCAACACGTTGTTGAAGTCCGACAAGTTGACGCTCGCTTGGGTCACCGCCACCCATGTCGGTTTACCGGATATGACGGACCAATCAGGTGCCCCATCGAGGGCGGCGGGGCCTTGGGGACCCTCGGGGCCGGTGTCTCCCGTGTCTCCCTTTTCGCCGGTTTCACCCGGGGGGGCTTGGAGGCCAACTAGGCCTTGGGGTCCAGCCGGGCCTCGCATCCCCGCTTTTCCGGTGTCGCCTTTCTAACCCGGCGGGCCTTGCGGGCCATCCGCTAGCCCAGGTGGACCTTCGGGGCCCTCGGGGCCTTGAGGTCCCTCTTGGCCTTGCCGGCAAGCTGGAGTTTGGGGGCCAGCTTCTGCCGTGTCATCTTTCTCACCCGGGGGGGCTTGCATGCCATCCGCTGATCTAGGCGGACCTTCGGGGCCTTTAGGTCCATGTGGGCCTTGCGGACTAGCAATGCATGGTGAGCCGGTTGGGCCTTGGAGGCCAGGGGTCCGATAGACCCCTCGAGACTCGGCTTGTCCGTTCGTTGTAAGAACCGGTAGTAGCCCCGGTGGCAAGGACGGAGAGTTCATGCAAGTCGTCGTACGACACGGTCACCGAATTGCCCTCCAACAAGAGTCGGCGCGACGTGCCGCTCGCATCGCTGACCGACAAATTGTCGGCGTAGCCGTTCACAATATGCCCCTCGAGCCACGGCTTCGTCGGCGCGCCAATTTTCTGAAAATGATTGCCGGGGTCTGGCTCGCGCATGATCTTGTCGCCGTTCACGATGATGCCCTTTGTGAAGGTGGCCTCGTGGATTCGCTCCGGGGAAACGGTTGTCGGGTGCTCATACTCCACGACGTTCATAGCATCACACTCGAGTATATCCTCCAAGTTAAAGTTGTCCTCCACGTCTTGAAAACCTGTAAAATTCATTTTTGAGAGGTCGAGGACCGTCACCTTGTCCACGGAAAAGTCCGCCTTCTCGGTATTAGGGATATACGCCGTTACGTCGATGGTGTCTTGCCCCTCATCTTGCAGATTGTCAATGTCCTCTTGGATGACCTCGTCGGCGTTTTGAAGGGCTAGGACGTCAATCGCGTGATGCTTTCACTTCAAGCAAGTTCTCGTCCACCTCCGTAATGTCCACTTGAATCACCCGCCGCATCGGTAGGTTTCTTGGGCGCAGCGTTTCCGGGTTCCGATTCATTCATGTTAAATATCACACAAAAGATTCGGTAGTCCACGGCGTGTCCACTTCGCTCTTTCCGCTTCAGCGCAATCTCAATCGTGAGGGAGTAGTCCACGCTATGAAAATCCAGGCTCTTTTGCACGTCGCAGGTGAGGTACACGAGGATCACGCTGATGGACCGGTTAGAGATGGGAAAATGCACGCCTGACGAGTGGTACTCGACATCGTTGAATTTCCGCGACACCTGAACCTTGGCGAGGACGTTAGATTGGACGCTGGTCTCCGGGTCCCGGTTGCGGGTGCTCAGGTTCGACGGGATGAAGATGGAGGAGGTGCCGGAGAGGTCCACGCCCCGCCCGCCCGCGAGCACGCCGTGGACGGACGCGTCGAACGGGCGGACCCCCAGGAGCTTGGCGCAGTTTGTCAAATCGTCGACGGCGAGGGTGGCGTCAGACTCGCTCGAAGCTAGCACGATGCGATTTATGGCCTCTTGGCAGTTGGCCTAGTAGCCGTCCAAAAGATGATCGTCGTTGAGGCAGACTATTATCAGCTCGTCGACCGAACGGTTGCCGAGCTCCGGGATCGTGTGTGGATGTAATGGCCACATGACATATTCACAAAGTCCTCCGGTTTGCCATCACGGAACCGTTTTTCCCGAAAGTCGTATACGCCATCCTCGAAGGCAATTACGTAAGTGACCTCGTCGAGCTTCTCGAACCACAGTTGAGGATCCAATACGTCGAAGATGCTGCGCAACTCCTTTTCAATGGACACCTTGAAGGAGATTGTTTGTAGCAACGCGTATGCCACACTCGCACACGAGCTGCACTTCGGCGAGTATGGGGTCGCGATTATCGACATAGTGTTGAATGACATCTTTGCACTCGCCCTAGAGCTTCGTAACAATCATCCTTGGACGCGCATTGCTCATGTCAAGCGGCTTGTACCTGCCATCGATAATAAACCCGCGTAGCTCGTGCATCATGGTTTGGTAGTATTGGTAGGGAGTCGCACACAATCGTCCAATCTCGTGATTTTCACTCCCCACGTGGTACTCGTGGCGCTGATAGGTGACTTTAGTGCATGGCGTAGCGGCTTGCGGAGCTCATGATAGTATCTCGCTCGCAAACTTCTTTGCGGAATCATCGCTTTGCGCTTGGCGAGCAACATGGTGCATGGGTATGGTGTTGAAATATTCTTCTTGGAATTGGAGAGTGCGAGGGGTTATTATTAGTTAATATTATAGATTTTCACGCGCCATTATCAAGCCTTTATTCCAATAAGAAAGTAGTACACGGCTCGTAGGAACACGGCTCGGCCGGTACATGGCTCGCGGGACGAAAATATCAGGACCCGTGTTCCGCTCGCTTTTCGGTATTCCGATAAGAAAATTTTTCGGTACACGACTCGAATTGCAGTACATACGGGCTTAATATCCGGCTTATGCGGCCTTTTGTGCGCAGCCATCGCGCCCGCACACACCCCCCCCTCACACACACCTACCCACGCTCGTACCTTGTTGCTGAACCTGAGGCGCATCACGGCTATAGGGGACCATGCACTGCTCTTCGGCCTTGTGGCACTTACGAATGACGTTCCGCCTACACCTGATGTTGTGATGAGTACGGACCCCGCAGCCGGGAGCTGTGTGTGTGTGTGTGTGTGTGTGTGTGTGTGTGTGTGTGTGTGTGTGTTTGTGTGTGTGTGTGTGTGTGTGTGTGTGTGTGTGTGTGTGTGTGTGCATCAGCAACAACGGCACAAAATACATGTTAGAGCTAAAGTTTGTTGGTATTGGGGCTTAATTGAGGTGGTATACACCAAAGCTCACCCCCCTCACAACCGCATTGTTATGTTTTTTTTTTTTGCGTGTAAATTACGCTTACGCGCCCCCTCGCCGGAACACCCTCCAGCTAGAGCTGTCCCCCTCTTGCAGCTTGTGCTCCGATCTGTGATATAATTATTCTATGTCCCGAGCCCCTCGAAGGTAGCCCTCGTTCATGTGGGTCCGACTGGTATCGGGAAATTGCTCGACCAAATGCATATATTATGCTTGCGCTCCCCGCTACCGGGACGCCCTTCCGAACACTAGCTCGCCCAATCCACAAATAGAACCCCCTCCCCCCCCCCCCCCCCCCCCCCCCTTCCCCGGCTCCATTACGAAACCTCGAGTATTCACTGTCAATGTTTTTTGACATATACCATTTCATAAATGGTGTGTCGTGCGAGCAAAAAACTTGGGTGGTAGTGGGAGGGCTTAAATCCCGACAGTAAACGTAGAAAGAGCGGGCGTCCGATTCAGCCCGTAACCGTATACAAAAGCGCGACATGGCTCGCTCCTGCACTTCGCTCATTCCGCGTCAGAGGCGCTATTCGAAAAATACTTATGTCAAATGATGACTCTTTGTCTAGAGAACAAGAAGGCGTTTGTCCAATGTCATATGAGCGACAGTAGTGGACGGCCTAACTTTTCCCGAGGAGGTGGGTGAGTGTGCAACCGACGAGAAAACGCGCGCATCCCACCAACTCGTTATCGGGACGGCCCTAACTATGACCCTAAAAGGTACTTACCAGACGCAGCGACTCCCGCTCAGGCAAGATTTGGGGCTTGACTGGCTTCGGTGGAAGTTTCAGCTGCATAGTCCTACAAGCGCTCTCGCAATGGCGTGTAGGAGCCGGAGTATACCAGCAACGCGTTCGAGCGCCTCCTCCTTCTTCGCCACCCCCTATCAACTCCAAGGTGGAGAGGGACACCTCAAGGGCAGCTTGTTTCTCCGCCTTTGTCGAGTGCCAACTTCCGGATTGCGCGACCCCTTCTTCGGAGCGCTTTCGCCGAGGTATATTAAGTGGGTTATACTCGCGCGCCTATCGACGGGGATGTGGGTGGTGGGATACTGCGCAGAGATTGCTGCCGGCTAGGGGGAAGAGCCCCGCGCGACGCGTCAAGCGGGATGTCCTGCATAATGTACTGGGCGGTAGAGCCGTGTATATCCTCCCGGTACACGGCTCGGGCGGAAAGGTACACGGCTTATTGAACCTCGAGCCGTGTTCCTTTTGGCTCGAGCCGTTTTCCTTTTTGGCCAGTATACGGCTCGCGAGCCTTGTACCGTAATCGGAATACCAGTAAAAGCGATATTTTCGGTACATGCTCGCGAGCCGTGTACAATTGTCTTATTGGAATAAAGGCTTTACACGTTGCGGGAAGTCGCTCTTGCTTCTTGCGGTGATACACTTCCCTTCGCGCAACAGGAATTTTATCGCGATGTCTCAAATAATAGCGCATCGCGTGTGCACGGACTTTCTCACTATTGTTCACCGCGTACTAGCGAGCGTACTCTCGCAGTCGGTCCTTGTTATTGAGCTGCCATCGCTTTTGCGCCTCCTTGGCTCTCGCGGCTCGCTCTTCGTCGGAATAGATGCACACCCTTGGCATTGTGTTACTCTTAGCCCCTATAATTCTCACGCGACTTAAGCGGGCTTTTTCTAGGAGTCGGTAACAATGGCGTTCGCCACTATCTCCGTCACAATTTCTCAAGGCGCCTCCGAGGACTCGGGAACCTCTCGTCGCAGCCGGCCGGCGAGAAAAGTTTGCGAGAAGCAGTGCAATCAAATTTTGGTTTGCGTCAATACGCACTGCCGCAAGAGTTGGGAGGAGATGGCTAACAACCACTTGGAGAACCCGTGCCCCATGTACGGTAGGTGCGAAGTGAAGCCGAAGTACTTCTATAGTTACCCATGCCACCAGAAGCGCGAGGAGGCCAAGACCAAGACATGTGTCGGGTGTGTGACGCGGATTCGCCCGGAGTTCACGCGGTGCTTTTCGTGCCACACTAGCCGCTCTAGTACTCGTTGGAGCTCAACCGACACTTTTCCGTTCATAGTAGTAGCAAGTAGTCGCAATAAGCGAAAATAGTCTTGGTCGAGCGATGACACCCGACGAGCTAGAATATTTGAGCAAGGCGTTTCTAGACATCTCGGCCTTCGACTACAAGCACGAGCCCGTGTTCGATCGGAAATACTTTAAAGCAAGTACCCGGGCTTCACCGATGATGTAATTGATATCCTTGTACTATTTGAGCAAGGCATCAACTTCAAAGAATTCAAGCACCTAATGAAGGGGCGCTCTCCGCGACAAATTCGCTCCTAGAGATCCAACGATTTAAGGAGGGCGTGTCGCCGTTCGATGGATCGCAATGCAAGATGGACACTTCGCAGCGCGTGTCAGAGTCATGGTATGTTATGCTTAAGTACTATCGCGCGTGCGTTTGAGAGTCACGGTATATTCTGCAACAAAAGACGACCCCTCTCGTGCGTGACTGCGTGCGATTGCGAGTCACGATACGTTTTGCTGAAGTACGGCGGCGAGTCACGCCCTTTGTGGCGCGAGAGAAAGCCCGGGGAAAGTGTTCCGCGGTGTTCAAATGTTCTAGCACACGCTAAAAGTTTTCAAAACAAATGAAATTGAAATTGAAAACGAAAATGACTTACAACAATGCCAACAAAATGGACCGGCTGATGTCTAACGGCCATTAACTGCTCAGCCATTTAGGACACTTTAGAGCAAAGATTGGGCCGGGTACTCTTGCGACAGGGTGCACGTATCGACACATCCATATGCAACGTGTGCTAACGTTCCTCGGAGGTTAAAAACTGTAAGCAACCGCAGCAATTGCCACAGTTCCCCCGCCTAAGCCGTAACAACAAAGATAATTTGTAACCAAAAAGCAAATCTACAAAAGAAATTGAGCCACTTGTCAAGAAATGCAAAAAGACACTAGTGCTTGACCTTCACGATGCGCGGCCCACTCCCACCGAACCGGGGTGCCGACCGGCCTAGGCCGATCGGCGTTCGACGGTTCGAGAGGGGCGACGGGGCAGCCTGGTCTAGCTCCCGCGCAACTTCGGTCTTGCCGGAGAAAGAATGGGGATAGGCAAGCGGAAAAACCCTCCCCACGTGGTCGCTCGTCGATCCCGCCATCGCATCATGTAAGCCCCGCCCCAAGGTCGTAGCCGCTCCTCCCGTCGCGACTTTTCTCCTAGTGGAGGTCCCCCGTCACCTCGAGGGCACGTGGGAGGGACCAAGACTAGCATATAAAAAGAGCTAGCGCTCATGCCGCCGCGCTGATAAGTTTTCCCGTCCCATTTCTTGCCTTTTTCTTGTATGGTACCCGGATACATGTTTGGAAAACTAGCCGGCGGCCGTACCCTCCACCCACCGATTGCGCGTCCGTCGAGCACCCTTGTTTTGAGTGCGAGCCTCCGCGCGGACCCGGGCTAGCACTCTCTAATATTAAGTGTGCATGTCGATACTGGGTAGCGGTGGGGTAGGGCATGGTCACCATTGCCGGATCCAAAAAGGCCGCGGGGTACGGAAATTATTCAAACCCTCCGTACCGAGTTTTCCGGCGGCGGTTTATCATGGGGATAAATGTCGGGATCGGGAACGGATAGTTACACGGAGGTCGTGCCGGCCCCACAAGGGGGCCGGGTGTGGTGACTAGAGAAGTGAAAAGGAGAGAGATGGCGGCCGGCGAAGGCACCGGCAAGGCCGGCCGACCGCCACTGACGTGGAAATATAGAACCGCTAATAACATAACACTAAGTACTAGGATGACAAATAGCTACCTTGTACATAAGCATTAGGCAACGGTATGCTAGTGCTAACACCCCCCTGAAGGTAGCCGAGGTCTTGACGTCGTCCTAGCTTGCGTCGAAGAAGGTGCCATCTTGGTCGAAGGTTAAGTGCTTGTAACGTGTGTCTCAAGCCGAGTAGGTACAGCAACAAGTGCCCACATGAACGTGCCGCTACCGGCGAGTTGCCGATATGAAGCGGTTCCAAATGCACCGCGGAATGTAGTATGGTCCACCTAGCTCAACCGACCGATGCTCCCGACCGGATATGGTTGTTTAAAGCCGACCCGCGAAAATTCGGCCCGTGCGTACTTTAATTAGTATTGTTCTTGTTTTTTCCGAAGGCATCGCCGCAACGCTCACCTAACTTAGCGAGGAGCTAGCCTTTCCCACGGCGAAAGGGGGGAGTCAACACGAGCAGCGCCCGTCTATGCTTTGGCGTGCCTACACGCTCCTAACAACCTTGTTGGCTACTTGGCTTTGCTTCTTCCTCACCGGTGGCTCTCATGCGTCGGCTAATTCGCCCGTGGACAAGTTTCCCCGCTACATGTCAGACTACTACATTACGCAGTACATTTGAAACCGCTTCATATCGGTAACTCGCCGGTAGCGGCACGTTCATGTGAGCGCATGTCGCTACTCCTACCCCGCCTGAGACACACGCTACAAGCACTTAAACTTCGACCAAGATGGCACATTCCCCGACGCAAGCTAGGACGACGTCAAGACCTCGGATACCTTGAGGGGGGTGTTATCACTAGCATACCGTTGCCTAACGCTTATGCACAAGGTAGCTATTTGACATCATCGTACTTAGTATCATGCTAGTAGCGGTACTCTATTCCCTACTAATAGCGGTCGGCCGGCCCTGCCGGTGCCTTCGCCGGCCGCCATCTCTCTCCTTCTCACTTCTTTAGGCATCACAGCCGGCCCCCTTGTGGGGCCGGCACGACCAACGTGTAACTATCCGTTCCAGATTCCGGCAGCGGAAGAAACGTTTCCCTGGATTTGGCCTGATGCAAAAGCGAGGGCTTTGTCATCGGATGGTGCCGATTCCTCTCAACAACAAGTCGACATGTACTCCACATTGACTTTTGCGCTGACGGAAGACGATCTCTCTATTATCCATAATGTTAGCGAGGATGAGAAGACCTGCGGCCACACTACGTGGACCGGATTAGTCAATCATTATGAGGACGATGGTGTATACCGATGTACGGAGTTGTTGCAGGACTTGGACACGCCGCAAGCGGGCGGCGAGAGCGGCATTCAATACATGAACCGGTTAGTTCGATTGCAACGACAGCTTACCCGAGTTTGGGGAGTCGTCCACGACCGGCGTATCATAGTGTACTTGGTGAAGGGCATTCGCAGCGAATACCATTCTATTACCGACACGTGGGACGTACACAACCTCATGATGGATGCCGTCAAGCGTGACTTTCGTCAAAAGGGCATGCGCATCGAGAGTCGTGCGCAATCACATACAACGGAGCCTTGAACGCCTAAGCCTTTTATAGCGTCTCATGATGACTACGATCTATTGAAGCGGCAAGTCTCAGAGCTCCAAAACCAGCTGAATTTCTTCAAGGAGCTACGACTACTCGTCGTGCCTCATATGGCAAAGGCGCAGCGAGGATTTTTCGTGGTGTTTGCTACAGCTGTGGTAAAAAGGGCCATCGCAAGTCCGAGTGCCCGGACAACAACACTGGAGGTAACTCTACGCAGGTAGACTCCCTAGTTGCTTTTCCGCCGGTCATGGACGTGACGGCCACCCATGCGAGGCTATTCTCCGAGGCTCGACACATATTCGTGCGCGATAGGGAAACATGGATGTGGTAGGCCGACAGCGGCGCCAACTATCACATTACTAGTGTGCGCCGTGACTTCTCTGAGTATCGAGCGCTCACTGACATGCTGTGGGTGAAGGGTATTAGTGCCCGCGTTGTTGGCGGGGGCTCGGTCCGCATTATTGTGAATGCTGACGATGGAGAGGAGATTCTTGCCATGCTAGAGAATGAGCCATTCCGTCGTGCGTCGTGGTCTTACCATAGGCTTTTCAGCCTTACCTAAACTCGGCGACAAGGTCATTGCGTGGTGTTAGCTCATCCCGTGGACCACCTTGGTTTTCATGCCGGTCATGGTGGTGGCGTGGTGGTTCCGTTGGAGCGCGCGCATTTGTTGGTGTGGTTGCCGGCGCGGGTTGCTTTGTCGAATCCTACCGCTTCGATCGCCACTGCGCCATTGAAAAAACGCTTGTGGCATTCCCAACTCGGTCACCTTGGCGAGTCGCAATTGGACGGGCTCTTGGCCACTCCGGTGGAGGTTGTGGCGTTTTCTGCGTCGGAAAAGTTGGGCTTCTATGGGACATGTTATGTGTGTAAGTCGCACGTCCGCCGTATCTCACGTGAGCCGGCTGACCGGAAGGTTGGTGTATTTGAGGTCCTAGGTTTGGACTTCTGCGGTCCTATGAGTGTTATATCTTTGGGAGGACGGCGGTACAGCTTGTGTGCAGTTGATTTTCGCAGCCGTTTCATGTTGCATGATGCGGTCCACTCCAAGGATGAGGCTCCCGCTTCGTTCCGTCGCATGTTGACTACCATCCGTTCTCTTGGGCACGAAGATCGTCGTCTTCGGGTGGAGAATGACACGGTGTTCTTAGGTGATGCCTTATGTAACCTCTTGGATGAGTTTAACATCGCCGTGGAGATCACTGCGCCTTACGCGCATTGGCAACATGGCCGGATTGAGCGTAATGACGGGACATTAGTCCCGATTACGCAGTCAATGATTCGGCAAGCCGCGCTGCCTAAAACGCATTGGGCTCCAGCGATGGCCGCTGCGGTGCATGTCCGCAATCGTGTGCATAGTGGTGGAGCCGGTGGTTTACTTTTCACCTTGGCGACCGGTAGACGAGCTGATTTGAGCTCCGTGCGGGTCTTCGGCTGTCCGGCCTTTGTCCACGTAGTTGACAAGTCTCAACGCCACAAACCTGACGATCGCGCGTGGAAGGGTGTCGTTGTGGGTTGCGCTTCCGAGTCACCGGCGTGGGTGGTGTACAACATTGCTACCCGTCGGGTGGTGAGCAACCGTAACGTGGTGTTCGATGAGGCGGCTGCCCTCTCAATGGGGGGCAGCAATGCGGCGTAATGCAATGATGATGAAGAGGACAACATCCGGCGCACCATGTATAGCGAAGAACCGGATACACATTTGGGGGAGTCGCCGCTACGCGGGTCGCTGTAACATTCCACGTCGATGAAAGATGAGCGGGGCGTGCATTCGGGGGAGACTCCACGTCCAAGGCATAATCTTCGATCCACTGCCTCACCACAACAAAGCGTACCCATACCAAGGAGTAATCTCCGTTCAACGAGAGCTCCGGGAGATGGATGGATTGCGGGAAGTACCGCAGCTATTAAGCCAACAAGCAGCCCGATTGTTCAAGAGCCTGTGTCATGCAAGCAAGCCCTGAGGAGTCCCCAATTGGGGGAGTGGGAGGCAGCTATCAAGAGCGAGTACGACTCACTTGTATCTCGGAAAACCTGGACATTGGTCCCTTGTCCTGCCGGCCGCAAGCTCGTGGATTCCAAGTGGGTGTTCATCCTGAAGCGCGATGCCAATGGGCAGATTGCAAGGTACAAAGCAAGACTTGTGGGTTTACTCAAGAGCATGTTGTGGACTACCACGAAACCTTCGTTCCCACAGTGAGGGTGATTTATACTCGGACGTTGCTCGCGCTTGTTGCTTGTAGTGATTGGGAGGTGGAGCAGCTTGATGTGGTGACGGCATTCTTGGAGGCCGATATCGAGGAGGAAATCTACATGAGGCAGTCAGAAGGATTCCGTCACACCGACAACAATAGAGAGGGGCGGGTGTGCTTGTTGAAGAAATCACTGTATGTCCGCAAGCAAGCTCCTAGGAATTGGAATAAGACAATCACAACATGGCTAGAGGAGAATGGCTTCAGCCAATCCAGAGAGGATCCCGGCATTTACGTCTTCAACAAGGAGGGTGAGCTTTATGTCTTGGCGTTGTACGTGGACGACACCATCATCGTCGGACCTGCGGGTAGCACTATCGATGACTTCAAGTCGGCTTTCGGCATGACGTTCAAGGTGCAAGACCTGAGTCAAATGTCCTAGTTGCTTGGCATCACAATGGAGCGTGATCGTGGCAACCGCATCCTCAGGATTGGACAGCAACAATACGTCTTAGATCTAATGAAGCGCTTCAATATGGTGGACTGCAAGCCAGTGGGCTCACCTATGGCGGTCGATGCTTTGAACACTTGTGTGGAGACGTCGACAAAAAACCTGCCTCCCGGTTCAAGGCCGTACCAAAGCTTGATCGGTAGCTTGTTGTACGCTTCCGTAAGCACACGGCCCGACATCACCATGGCTGTTAGCCACCTTAGTAGGTACACGTCCGACCCCTATCAGTCATATTGGGAGCAAGCCAAGAGGGCGCTCCGCTACCTCAAGGGGACAGCAGAGTCGGTGTTGATGTACGGTGGCGCACCCTCATAAAAGCTGGAAGGATGGTCAGATTCTGACTACGCGAGTGATATTGGCGAGCGGCGCTCTCGCACGGGGTATGTGTTCATACTCAACGGTGCAGCGGTGAGTTGGAAGAGTCACCGGCAACAAACTGTGGCGTTGTCGACAGCGGAGGCAGAGTATATGGCGTTGACTACGGCCACTCAAAAGGCGGTGTTTTGGAAGCAACTGCTTCATGAGTTTCATCACGACTCCGGGTCTGCCATCACCATTCACGAGGACAATCAAAGTTGTATCGCACTCAGTAAGAATAGGGTGACGACCGAACGCAACAAGCACATGGACGTGAGGTACCCCTTTTGTCGGGAGAAGGTGGAGAGCGGAGACATCGAGGTGCAATAATGTGCGACGGAGAACATGCTTGTTGATGTGCTAACCAAGCCATTAGTGAGTGCAAGGCACATCAAGTTGTGCACTGCCATCATGGGTTAGCCTGCGTAGCAAGGGGGAGTGTTGAGAGACATCGTGTTGTGTGGTAATCAAGTTGCTACACAACAACGGTGGTCGAGTAGCATCGTGATCGTACGGCTGTGACACAACACCATAAGATGAAAAGCCAATCATTAATAGAGCGGATTATGTTGATGGTGGTGGCAAGTTTTTGATGAGCGTAAGATATCATATGAAGGCTCAGAATATACGTTGGCGTGTGCTCACCACAACACGAGTGCGTGTCATGTGCTAGGCAAGTGTTAGGCACTTGTTGAGGGTGAGATGACATGCAGTGTCATGTGAGTGTAAGCATTCCTTGTTGCCCCCTCAACCTTAACAAATACATGCCCCACCCCCCCAAATAGAACGATACTTGAGGATTATTTAGTAGCGAAAAACCATATCGGACGGGCGGAGCGTGAGATCTTAGTGCCGGTGTACGTATATTATGATTTTCCAAAACCCTCCGTACAAGGCTTCCCGACATTTGGTGATCCCGCGGATCGCAGCTGCCGGTACCTCGTTTAGCCCCTTAGTGTGCCAAGCATGGCACGGCTACATGGTTACGAGCGCCCACCGCGTGGAGGTAGAGGTGGGTGCTGGCGGGCCTGCGAACGCACCCCTTCCGGGCCGCCGCCGCTGCGCCGCTAGCGGGCGCAGTTTTCAAAACAGTTTTGAAAAACCACACCTTTATCCATACCTTATTTCAAGGCTAGTGGAAATTATAGAAATTATCGAAATAATGGAACACCCACGAATCTAACGTAAATGATGTGGTTTCCACATGAAAAGGTGTCCCAATATCTTTTGTTGGCGGCTGAGTTGGTTGATCGCCTGGCCATTTTGGTGGTAGCTCGTCGCTTCCCTGGCATGTGTGCTTCTGACTCTCGTTCTTTACATTCGGACAACTATGTCATGCAACATTTCGTTCGTCGAACTGCCTATGTTGCTTTTCGACGTTTTTGGGGGGATGTGTGGCGAGAAATCATGCAACACCTTTCCGTTGCTCTTCACGGTACTTTGGGTTCCTATCTTTGCTACGCTTTGCATGAGGGTAATGTTGACGATGTGGCATGCCTTCCTTTTCCTCGGGCTTAGGATTTTCCCTCCTTTCTTCTTTTTGCTTGGTGGTCTTCAATGCTTTTTCTCGTCAAAAGATTTCATATATACATGTTATTGAATATAAGAACATCGTGGAACAACAACGTGGGCCAAGCGAGAACACGCGATTATCGTGAAAAGGCGCGCGAGAACACTGCGATTTTGTTCATCAAGTGTGCTGCGGTTATACACGTAATTTACAATGGGGCTCCCTCATAGTCTCGTTAATCCGGATCTTCCTCGACGGTATCGGATACCTCTATGTCGGCTGAGCGCAAGACATGTGCTATGCTTATGGACCACATCCCCTTGTGCCCGTGCTCTTGGTATGCCATTCAACTCCACGATCGGGTTGTCCACGTGCTTGAAGAGTTCATACTTGAAGCGGGGGCTACTAAGGGGCGGGATTTGCGGTGGGAGATCCTCCGCATACGGTCAGGAGCTTATCGAGATCGACTTGGGGATGTAGTGTGGTTAGACTTCAAGGCTCCACACCGTCATATTGTTGATGTGACGGTCGCAAGTGCTTGCACGAACACTAGTCGTGTTCCTCACATAGGCGCTCACCTCCCACTCTCGGGCAGTCTTGCGTTGGGAGCTCGGCATGGTAAGCTCGATGCGGACCTCCGCACGTTCGCTTTACTTGACAAGCCTTCGATTTAGTCGATACATGACTAATATCCCTTGGCTTTTGAGGATGGGGGTCGGTTGGCGCATGTACATGACGGCTGAGTTGGTTGACCGCTTGACTAATTTGGTGGCAATTCGTCGCTTCCCTGGCGTGGGTGGAGCGGAGTATTGTTCTTTGCGTACTCGCAATTATGTCTGCATGCGTCGTTTCGTTCGCAGGTCTACTTCAATCAATTCGTGGTAGTTGCGTGATTTGTAATTTAGGTATGTTTGCGCGCCGGGAGGATCCGGATCCACTCTTGTCTTCAATTCCCTTATGACGGTTTTTGGGGAATGTGCGGCGTTAATTCTTGCAACGTCTTTCTGCTTCTCATCATGGTACTTTGGGTTCCTTTCTACAAGAGGGTAGTGCCGATGCTTTGACATGTCTCCATCTTCCTCGGGCTTAGGCTTGTGGTGGATGTTTACTCCTTATTTTTCCTTTTTGATTTGTGGTTTCAAGTGCTTTTTATTCTTGTAAGGAATTCTTCACCTGGTGTTCAGGCACACAACGACCATCTGAACATAGAAAGGAACACACACACACACACACACACACACACACACACACACACACACACACACACACACACACACACACACACACACACACACACACACACACGCACACATGCACACGAACCCTAACAGATTTCACAGCAAAAAATGTTAATGTTAGGACGTAAGCGACGTGCGGCATGATAATCAGTACATGTACGGGTTAGGTGCTGGGTACGGTACATGCAGAAAAGCATGTACGAGCGAGCTACCGACACTACGCGCGCGCCCGCACCCATTCCACCACGCGCCCGCCTCACCCGTCTCAGCGCGCCCATATCTCATCCTCCGCGCTCAACCTAACCACCGGGTATCACCGGAGTCGTAATATAATCAGTGCCGGATCTATACACAGCAGACACGTACTGGCAACCCTCGCCACTCCGCCCTATCTTTCAACTCTCGCACACTGCTGACACTCTCCATCACCTGGCGGCTGTGGTGCTGTCAGCGCCGTCGGGGTTCTGAGCCCAGAGTACCCGTACCGCATAATCCCGTCGCTTACGGTCGCTGGGGGCGGGGAAAATAAATAATAGTTGTAATCGTATAAATCCGGTCGTAGCACCGCCGCGTGGCTCAGGATGGCGGACGCGGGTGTCACGGTATCCCCCTCTGAGCTCAAGTTCCGGTTCGAGCTTCGGAAGCAGATTCCCGTGACGCTGACGGTGAACAACGGGAAGGATGTGGCGGTGGCGTTTAAGGTGAAGACCACGAGCCCAAAGAAGTACATCGTGCGGCCCAGCACCGGCGTGGTCAAGGCCGGCGGCAGCGCGGACGTGCAGGTGATCATGCAGGCGCAAAAGGAGTTCCCACCGGACTTGAATAACTGTAAGGACAAGTTCCTGGTGCTGACGGTGCCGTTGCCGGCCGACACGCCCACCAGCGGCAGCGACAAGCCCGAGCTGCCCGCCGACCTTTTTGATAAGAGCAACACAGCTAATATTACAGATATAAAGCTTAAAGTGTCGTTGGTGGCGCCTCCTGCTCCGCCCTCACCCGTGCCTGAGGGCGATGAGCTGGAGAGCTCCCACACCAGTGAAAAGGGTGGGGGGTTCAAGACGGTGGATGAGGGGAAGTACCGGAGCACGCTGGACGACTTGGCCGCAGCCACCAAGGAGGTCAACACCCTGAAGGAGCAGATCAAGAAGCTGATGGACGAGAAGACGAGCCTGAATGATAAGATAGGGGAGCTAGAGATGCGTGCGGAGGGGAAGCCATACACGTCCCCCTCTTCCAGCACCGCCACCGCACCCCGCGCGTCAGGTTTCACCCTCTTGCACCTCATCCTGGTGGCCATTCTTTGCTTCCTCGTCGGGCATTACACTTAGCTCCAATGCAGGGGCGAGGCGGCAAGGAGAGGCGTGGCTGGGCAGCGCGTGCACACAATAGGTGGTTGCAGAAGGGAATGGTCACAATGAAATCACCTCTCATGCAACAGAAACATCAGTGAAGGCACCATTGCATTGACCCTCTGCAGGCAGTCACTCTCGCCACCACACAAGCGTCACATCGCATGATTACATATATCATATTCCCCGCAGGGCGTGCTTGCTTTCACAGGCACTGTTGTGGTCGGTGTGCTGCATGGCTTACCAAGCAGGGCCCTTCTTTTACCTAATGCCCAATCACTTGGCAGAGGCAGGACTCTCCAGCATCTAGCATTCCCCTAAGCCTGTATTCAGTACTCACTGAACTCCCCTTTTTCCCGCGGCACAGTGATCAATATGCCAGTGCTTGCTTGTGCCCTGATTGAGTGAAGAGAAATGCCAATATGCTGCTTACATGTGGAAAGAAAGCTGCTGAGGAGGAGGCACGGTTCAGCCCATTTGTTTCTCTTCTGCATGCAAGGTCGGGCTCAGCCTCTCGACTGCTTGCTAGTCATCGAGTCTCTTATCAGCTCTATCTATTGGGTATAGGAAGGGATACAACTAAGCTATCTGCCAAAAAGATCAGTCGAGTGAAAATACAGAAACTAGACTGCCCAGTCCACTGCAAGCAGGACGCGGGTAGATGACTGTAGTGGCGATGAACAACGCCAGACGTTTTGATATTAAGGAGAGGCGCCTGTGCTGAAAATGACAACGACAAGCAGGCGGATACTCGGCTTGACACTTTCGCGGTAGTATTCCACTTATCATGAGTATTATACCATCTTATGTTCCATCATCATCCATCATATTCCATTTATTCTAAGTATTATACCATGTTGTATTCCACCACCACCCATAAATCATCATACTCAACTTATAAGAAGTATTATACCAGCTTGCTCTCGGCGGGCAGCATTGCTGCGCTGCCAGGCTTGTGAGCTCTCCGGACTCGTCCAGTGCCAGTCCCGTATTTGAGTTCTTTCCCAGCACACGGTTCATCCCACTGGTCAAAACCTTTGCAGCGAGGCGAAGAACTGGCCGCAGCCCTTACACTTGCCGCCCGTCGCCAGCTTCATCGCGCAGCTGCGACAGTATATCTTGCAGCCGCAGCCGAGTGGCTTGTACTCTGGCGCTTTTGCCTTGCACACGACGCACAACTCGGCGGGAGGCGGCGATTCGACGGACCGCTCATCCATGTCGTGATCGTTACCCTCCATGGAGACACCGAGCGGCTAGATAAAGGGGACGTGAAACGAGTGTAAGGAAGAAAAGCACTGCTGATGCGGACAGGATCCGCGGGGCGGGCCGAAGGAAAGGTACCGTTCCCTGTCTACAATAATCCACAGCAGAAGATCAATTTCTTTGCCACTGCATTTGTTCCTGTAGTCGTCTATTATTTCCTCGATCGCCCACAGCACGGCGCGACTACCGTTTCATGCAAGCCGTTGTCGCTACAGCTCGCGCTGCCTGTGGTAATCTGATAAGGGGCCGTTGATGAAGCCCCGTAGCAGCGACACCGAGCAGCTACCGGCGTGGCGACTAATGGTGCACAGCCGTACGTCAGAATCCTCACATCGATGTCCAGAATAATTCCGGATGCTACGGGTAGTCGGATGATCACAATCACATCAGACAACTATAGGCATCGATCTCCGGTACGCTTGTATTTTATATTGGCAATTAAGAAACAATTAATATGATGATAACGATTACATCGCTTTATAAGTGCTTGATAATCGCGACGAAAACTGATGATGTTTAAAACAACTGTTTTACCTGTACCTTACCGCCAAAATAATTCACGGAACTCTACGAATCATGCGGCGAGAAGTTCAGCGACGTCTTTCCGCTGCTCTTCATGGTACTTTGGGTTCCTCTCTTAGTGATGTTTTGCATGAGGGATGTGCCGAAGCTGTGGCATGCCTCCCTTTTCCTCGGGCTTAGGCCTATGGGAGCTTTTCCTTCTTGTTTTTCTCTTTTTGCTTGGTGGTTTCCATTGTTTTTTCGAGTAAGAAAATAAAAGGCGCGTTATCATGCAAAAACCCCATCGCAAACAGACTAAAGTTCGTTCAGTGCATGTCATGTCTGAATTGCACATTATGATTATTTACCTATTTTAAATTATCAAAAGAAAAAAAGGAGGAAACCACCAAGCAAAAACAAGAAAAGAGGAAAAAACCTAAGCCACAGTAACATTAAGGCACGCCACAACATCAACACTGCCCTCCTGCAAAGCGTCGCAGATATAGGAACCCAAAGTACCATGAAGAGTAGCAAGAAGACGTTGCATGAATTCTCGTCGCACATCCCCTCCAAAAAGCCGAAAAGGAACATAAATAATTCGACGAACGAAATACTGCATGCGGACATAAATGTTCAATCGCAAAAAACGAGAGTCAGCAGCACCCATGCCAAGGAAGCGACAAACTCCACCAAAATAGCCAAGCGATCAACCAACTAAGCCGCCATAGGCGCCAACCGGCGCCCATCCTCCCGAGCGATGGGATAGTGTCATGGACCGACTGAACCGTAGGCGTGCCAAGCAAAGCGGAAGTGCGGAGGTCCGCATCGAATTCGCCATGATGAGCTCCCAATGACTATCTACCTATTAATTGCTTTTATATGTAAAGCATGTTGATTATTTGTCGTCTTTTCTTCTTTTTACTTGGTGGTCTCCGGTGCTTTTCCATGTAAGAATTTAGTTTTTATTATTTGTCGTAGTCTTTATTGTTGAATTCATTTTGAGTTAATGCTTGCCTTCCATTTCATGGGAACGTCGCGCGCTTAATGGGAATTATGAGGGCTCGGAGAGGTTGGATTCATGCGTTCAACCGTTTTGCCCCAACTTGTAGGTTCCCTAGATGGCTTAGTCGGGAAGGACCATAGACAACATCCGACTGGCAACCGGTACATGTGTAAACAATTTCATTTCATTTCAACTATATATCAGACACATATCATGTCTCTATATGTGTTGTTGATTAAAAAAACTAGCAAGGTTTGCACCTTTCCATAATGAGCTTGCACTTGAAAATGATTATTACTTACACTGCTTCACTATCACAGCCATGCACCCGACGGCGGCGTAGCGGCGGCGGCCCCGGAGGGGGGTGCGCTCGCATGCCCGTCGGTACTTGCCTCTACCTCCACGCGGTGGGCGTTGGTGACCATGTAGCCGTGCCGGGCATGGCACGGTAAGGGGCTAAACGAGATACCGGTAGCGGCAATCCGCGTGAACAAAATATGTCGGGAACCCTTGTACATGTATTTTTGGGAGATCATAATATCCGTACACTAGCATTAAGACCTCCCGCTCGGCCATTCCGATATGCTTTTTCGCGAATGGATACTATGATATACTCTCCCGATAAGGGGGCGAGGGGTTAATTTGAAAATAAATTGGCGAGAAGGGTACGGACGGATCATCGGTGGGACGCGGTTGTTGGAACGGGTGGCGGACAGTCGGGAAGCATCGCCATGGAGGGGTGCTTGCTCGACGTCGTCCAACGTTGCTGAGGTCGAACAAACCTACCCAAGATGGTGGAGCTCGACATTAGAATCAAGGAGGACAGCCGCGGCGGGAGGAGCGGCACGGTCTAGCGGCGTTGATATTAGGTCGGCCGCCGCCGGAAAAAACGTTTACGGAAGGTTTTGGTTAAAACGTTCGTACCCGGCACCTTTGAGGTCAAAGCCACGATCTAACTTCCCCCCCAAACTCTCCCCTTATCGGTACCCAACATCGACAAGAATGCCTCGGGCGGTTTGCCAGGGTTATCACGAAAGCGCACCGCCCGTATAGGCGGGCGAGCCCCCCTTGGCAGCGTAAAGCACAAAGGGGTACATGCGATATTGTATGGATAAGCCGGTGCCGGAAACAACTAGAAGCCGACTCGAATGAAACAAACGCGACGGGAGGAGTGACAAACGGCAGCAATTTGTGGATACGAATTTTTTTCGCCTTCCTCGAAGGGAGGGGGAGGCCTATCCTAGGAGATTAGCTGCGACGGGAGGAGCGGCTACTATCTCGGACGAGAGTGTGCGTGGATCGAGTCGGGGCCTTCGACGACATGAGCGAGGGGGGTTTTCGCCTGTCTTCCCCCCCCCCCCCCCCCCCCCCCCCCCCCCCCCCCCCCCCCCAAGCTCCGGCACAACCGGAGTCGCACATGCATGTGGCACATGCTCATGAGCCTAGGTCATGCATGCCCGACTCAGCTAGCACAAGCTAACCAACTCGGGTAATCAACGCCGTCGAGCGGCGAGAGCGGACCGCGCATCGTGGAGATAGCGAAACAATCTTTTCATATATTTTTCGTAGCGATAGACCATGTCTATCCTTGTATGGTTTGTATTTTGTCGTTATTGCCGACGGAAAGGGCTAGACAAGGAGACCCCTCGGCGTAAAACCCTATTCCTGAACCTAGATGGGAATATTGGGAACGCTATGAGATAACAACCGATATATTGGTACTTGTTGTAAATTTTTTAAATTTTAATTTTATCATAGCCATGATAACGGTGTGCTGAGCAATTTCCACCAATACCGCCACGATCGTCAATGTTTCGTTCAAACAAGTCAGTTGTGAACGCCCTTCGCTTTATGCAGGCCGATTCTTCATGAATAAATGACGTGAACAACAAATAATATATTTTCGAGCCACCCTACAACTACCAACAATGGACATTGTATCAATTTAGCAGTTTTAAGGCGGCGTGTTCTTTTTGGTTGAAATATTGTTCCTCGCTCGCAAATTGAGTCGACAAAAAATGATCCAAACATAACTATACTCAGACCCCCTCAACAAATCACTCCACTCTCACACCTACCACTCACTATACCCCGAAGACATAGTATTCTCGTCAAGCGGCAGCAATGCCCCACACACATGGCACGGCACCAACATCGCCAACCAATATTACGACCACGAATGCATGCGCCGCGCCATGGAACACGCAATCACCATCGCACACCTCACAGCCGCTCACACACCCAGCGCAACCATCCTCATACTCCCCCGATTGGAACACACACCATACCGCCACTCCAAATACATAAACTCCCATACACCCACCACCTCTACACCCTTCCCAATGACGCAAACACCTTCCTACCCCCCGACCAACACACATGCCACCCCACCCTTACGCCATTCGGCACACGCTGGATGGTCGACATCTACCTTGTCGCCAACCCCCTCGCACTCTCCACCCTACCCTCACACACAGCCATGACCGCACTACACAATACACTCGAGTCTATCTACGACACGCACCTCCCCAACCCCACCATCACCATCCCACCTCCGCACCTCATCTACACCTACTCACCACACACAGCAGACATCTACCGTCTCCCCCCCAACCCCTCACACCCCCTTACCTACTCCCTCCAGGAACGAATGATACTAACATACTCACCCACCAGAGGAAATCTTGCTTGGAACTGGCAGGACTTTGTATACACAGACGATTCCAAAAAGGGAGGCTCCTCCCCCCTAGGAGCAGCCGCCACCCACCCCGCCTCGGACACCCGCATCAAAATTCTAGTGAC